>JAQIFY010005591.1:0-10930 GCA_028533085.1 Varecia variegata | reverse complement strand
TGAAGGAGAAGGGGAGAAAGTGTATCAAATAAGTCAGCATGGTCTTTAAATCATTGTTTAAGAAAAGGGGTGAGCAGAGAAGGAAGGAAAGATAACAGCATTCCCTTATTCTAGAAGTACCACCCTTTGCATATTTTAATTTTATGCAATGATTGTAAGAGGAGCATTTATTTCCAGAATCACTAATTTGGTCATTTTAATTATCTAACCCAACAAAGGAAAACTCTAATATAAATGATACAGTAGTAATTATCTGTAGTCAGTTCTGAGCTGAATAATTTTAGGTGTTTTGTCACACTTTCCCTTTTTCTTCACTGCTGTTGAAACTCTTTATAAATCTCACAAATATGAGTGGGAGACAAAAGGAAGATGCAGATTTTTTATTTTTCTGTCAGTATGATGTGCTGAAGAGAGGAAGTCTGAGCTACTTTGAGCAAATAGAAACTGCATTTTGCATAAACTTTAACTTAATGGGGCATTTTGGCAATAACTATAATATTCATGCAAACATTAAAGAAAAAGGAAATGGCATGTTAGAGAACCCTAGGTGAGAGTGTCATTGTATAACAAATGTTTTGCTCCACTCTGATTCTAAATAAAGGGCAATATGTGAAATGATTATGGCAATAGTAATATGTATTTATTCAGTAAAGTCATTTGGTGACAGTTAAAGCTCATTCCAAAGGAACCTTCTGGTATGTAAATATTTTTCATACAAATTTTTTTCAACAAGAACTCAATATTTGTGCAATTTCTTCATTTCCCATGAAATTTCCTTGAAAAATGGATTACTTCAAGTATATTTAATCTTTAAGTGAGGGTTGAAAAGAACAAGCGGCACAAAAATGCTGCAAGACTACAAGTATTTTTGCTTGTTTTAGTAAACCAAGACTGCATAAAATGCATTCATTAATTGGTTTTAGAATCAGGATAGTTTTTTTAATTCTATGATTTTGGCTCAAAATTGAATAAATATTAATTGTACCCTTTGAAGAAAACATGTATTCCCTGCTATCTTATTAAAAACGCAATTAATTGGGACTCGTATTTGCCATACACAACATCAAACACTTTACACATATTGACTCATACTGTTTTCATAGCCTGAGGTGACATCATCACCATTCACAGATGGATAAACTGAAATTAAGATGGCATAAGTGGGCAAGCCATGGTTACGCTGCTCTGGAGTCTTAGGACCCAGATTCTAATTCATAGCTGCCATCTCAAAGCACTAGTTTTCAACCAGTAGAACAAAATACCATTTATGCATGCTATGACCTTGGGAAGTTGCTTATCATCTATGTACTTTGAATGCTTCAGGTATTAACATATCTCCTTGTAATCCAGATTTAATTCATATCACATAACTGTGAAGAAGCAAGGCACTACTTTTTCTTAATATAATGGGAAAAATAATATTTGTTTTTTATCATTTAGGGAATTAAAAAACAAAGCTAAACAGATGGCAAGCCAGAAGTGAATATAAAATTGACAAATAGATTCAACACCCAAAATATAAATGGAAATCCTCTAGGAATTTAACTCCACTAAGGCAGTCATGTTAATTATTGAGTTTTTTTTTTTCTTTTGGTTTCAAATTTGAAACTTATTAATTTTCTATTTCATAATAGCATAGAGCATTCATCTAAAGAAAATATGGCCAGCCTATATTTATAAATACTATATGAGGAAATGTTAAATATTAGGAAAATGTTTTTTAAAGGATGGTCAACTTCTGTATCTATTTCTCCTACTATATTTGTGAATGAAACTTATTTGAAGGAGAGATGTGTCATTTAACAAATTGTATATATGCTATGCACTTCTTCCCTTCTATTTTGTAGTGAAATCTAACAATTCTTGTTGAATAATGAATTAAAACAAAATAAGCAGAAGGCTCTTAGCCTGAGGTTGTCTCTGTAACCAGAGTTCTTACATAAGCATCCAGGAACTTAACCTAGAAACATCTCTTGTAACTGAATTTAAAAAAAGAAAAAAAATTGAGCCTCAGCCAATCACAGTAAACCAGCCAATTGATTGTACAACTGGGGACCTCCCACCACATCATATTCAATTAAGGCAATGCCTTATCAAACTGGACCCAAATAAAGCAGACACCTAACTGTGGGCACTCAGCTTTCATGTTCAACTTATAGAAGCTGTCTGCTCATCTTGCTGCAGAGCTTTCTGAACCTCTTTTGGTTCTAAATACTGCCCAATTTATCAATCACTCTTTGCTCAAATAAACTTGATTAAATTTAATTTGTCTAAAGTTTTATTTTAAAATATTTAAAACCAGTTTAGTACAATTTAATGAGAAAGGGGTGCAGAGAGGAAAGCATTGTGTCTACCAGGCACTGTGCTGGAAACTGCCCATGACTTGTTTCATTTAATCCCAATAACAGCCCTGCAAAGTAATCAGTATTTGTCCCACTTTTTGAAGAAGAAAATAGATGCTTCTGAAGGTTAACTAACATGCTCTCAAACTTGTAACCCATTAAATGGCAGAGGCTAACTAAAAACTAAACATAGCAGCTCAAAAATTTCTCTGAAACAACACACTGTTTTAAAATACCTTCTGATTTCATTGAGCATGCATGATTTTGGGGGGTGTCTGCTGAATCACATTGAAAAAAGAAATAGATGGAAGGTTATAGAGGCAATTAGATAAGGTGTTAGTACCTCAATTACTAGCTCTCAATGTTTCTAAACTACTAATTATTCTATTCCAGTGTTTGACCTCATTCAGAATCTAAGACCAATTTGACATTGAGACAGAGAGCTAATGTGGTAATCAGCCAGGAAATTCAGAGTATTTGAAGAGCTTGGGCTGGGAGCGGAGGGAAAGCTAGTTAGTACAGATAAGATTCAGGTTAAATTCAACAGTCATAGTAAGTATTTGTTGAACTCTTAGTAAGTGAATATCATTGCATTATTCAGTTTGGGTTTCCATAACAAATACCATAGACTCTGTGGCTTGGATAACATAAAATTGTTTTCTCAACATTCTGGAAGCCAGGATTCCAAGGTCCAGGTGTTGGTGGGGTTGATTTTACGCTGAGGTCTTTCTCCTTGGCTTGCAGGTGGCTGTCTTCCCCTTTGCCAACACTTGGTCTTTCCTGTCTGTGTTGTCTGTGTCCTTATCTCCTCTTCTTTTAAGAAAGCCAGTCATATTGAGTTACAGCCCCACCTAAGGTCCCTACTTTAACTTAACTACCTCTTTAAGGACTCTATTTCCATTCTGAGGTACTGGGTATTAGAGTTCCAACACATGAATTGGGGAGGGGGCGAAAGTTAGCTGGTAATGGATACCTGGGGAGAAATGTTATCTGTTGGCCTGGGAAAACCCATGACAACTATAACAAAAGTGACAAAAATACATCCATAGTGTTTGAGGTCTATTTGTCAGTTCATTCTAGCCTACTCAACCAACAGGTCAAAACACTACATTTTTATTTGTATTCTAAAAACAGCTCAAAAAGAATTTTCTATGTAAAGTTTTGTTCTAAGTTTCTCACTTTTGGGCAACATGCCCTGTAGGTCTAGAATGAATCACAAATAAGAAACATTATAAAGAAAGCATCAGCAAGCTTTAATGATGAATTAGATGGTCTGAGTGGGTGGGGGAATGGTTGGCATAGGAATGGTAAAGGATTTAACATGCTTCTACATTTAAAGCATAAGGGAGACATTTGAGGGGCAGAGTTGATAACTTCAAGATTTAACCTATTTGATTTCAGATGAAAAATGCAATCAGATATAGCTAAATACTATTTGTAAAAGTACAGAAGCATAGAAAGACAGGGGATAAATACATATTTATGATCTATCCTCTAAAAACACTGACAATTCTACATGAGAATATAAAATATACAGAGGAGAAATAGGAGGAAAAATGAATATGGCTGATAGGATGTTAGGGATTTCAAAGTTTTAGAAAGACCAATCAAGAAGTCAAAAAAATATGTTAGAGTAGAAACCAGCATGCTATTGTACTATTAAAACTGAATAAAGAAAAAAAATCAGAAAGAAGGAATCTAACATGAGAAAAGTTATAAAAGCTCATGAGGAATAAATTCAAATCATTGTGTTAAACAATCATTAGTATGAGAACGTAAGCTTCCTGACAGCTGGAGTATTTTTATTAAGATTTTAACTACCAAATACCCAGTACCTAGAATAATGTCTGCCACATAGGAAACGTCATAAGTTGATAAGTAAGGTCAAATCAGTGGAATAAAACCTTTAAAGAGGAAAGTCTCATTTAATTATTGGAAGGAGACACCAGATTACTGGGCTGTAGAAGAAATTCAGATCAAGCAGCTTGAATTTGTTTGTGAAGTTGGGAGTTAATCTGTGAACAGTAAAGTCCTAAAAACAACAGAGGTCATCTGAAGATAAATTCCCCATAAGAGACCTTGCAAGTAGTAAATGAAATCATGATTGAATGGACTTCAATAGCAAATTGAATAAAACGTCCTATGTGTGTACCTTAGTGACTTGGAGGGTAGGCCTGGTAATAAAGACAGCAGCTAGCAAATCACCTGAAACACAGAAGAGCTTTAATAAATGGTATCTGGTGTAAGGGATAGGTTAATAAATGGCATGGTAGAAGAACTGTCAGTGCAACTAGAAATATATTTCATATTCTGTTACTTAAGTCTTCTCTGGCTATGGGGGATAGGGAAGCTACCTAGTTTCTCCGAATCAGACCTACTGGCTCGAGGCTTTTATTCAGAGAATGGTCATATGAATAAGGAAAATTCTCATGGAATATACTATTAATATTAATAAAAAGAGTATCAGTGTTTCAGCAAGGTCTCAAGCAGTCAGGGGAAGTTCCTATGGAGTATCCATATGCCCCTTCCCTACTGAGATTGCAGGTCTGTGACTGGAAGCAGTTGGATGTTGCGACAAGCAGTCCAGTGGAAGGGGTTTGCATTGCTCTTGCTGAATAGCCACTGCTTTATTTCCCCGGCCCTCTGGGAGATCCTGCAACCAAGCTAAGGTCTTCATTTTTGGCTTCAACCAGTGGACTGGGTTCTTTTGTATGCAACTGAGACTATAGCAATGTGAAGAGGCAATTCAGAAGTGAAGAAATACTAGGGACCCCCACCCCCACCCACACACAAGTGTGCAAACTCAAATTCAAAGAAAAATGCCACGTTTATTAAATGCCATTCAAGGTGGCTGAACGTGTCAATGCCTATTGACATGTCAGTGCCAATTTTAGTCAGCTGCTCTGGGAGATCAAGGATTAACCATTTCTTTTCCTCTGTATTCCCAGGGTTTATAGCCCCAGGGCTAAGAAAAGCATGTGATAGATAGAAATCATGTAGTATGCTGCATAAATGAAGGAGTTAATAAATATTTTAGAAATGTATGTTTATCAGGAACATTCTGGCAGTGATAATTCACTGATAGAATACTACCATAATCTGTGCCCTCAACCTCAGGTGTGCAAGCTCCTCCCTAGTTACCCTGTACAAACTGGCAAGCTCAACTGTGGCTAAGGCAGGTCCTGCATCTCCTATTGTTATACAGACTGACAAGTCAAAACTACTGTCTGGAATAAACCAACCACATAGATGTTTCATTTGGGAAAATCTTAGGTATAACAGCACCGCTTTCTACGGTGTTCCCTGATGCCTGGTCCCCGGAAGAAGACAGATCAGCCCACTATTCTGCTCTCAGATAATGCAAATTGAGTATCAAGAGTCGAAGTAAAGATATGAAAAATAAAAAAAAGACACTTTCTAAGGTACTGAAGTGCTAAAAATATCTAGAACAACAAATTTTAGAAGTGGTGAAAGATGTCAAACATGAAGTCAAATAGTAGGTGTATTTGGTAATTCTCTAAGTGATGACTTTTGTGAATAATTTTTGTCATCATAATTATTGTTATCATTACTGTCATCAAAATTCTGCCTTTTAGTTAGGTTTAGCCTAAATATCTCTGAGTCTTCAAGGATTTTAAAGTTAACTGTTACATGCAGAGGCCATATGATCTAGAACTGACCAAACTGAAATGTTAATGCCATAACTTAAGTATTGACTTAAATATGTATTTATTTATGGTGCATAAATCACCTTTCCCCACTCTGATATAGTACTGTATACTATTTTATAAACACAAATCACTGCAGCTTAGAGGAAGAGAAAGACTTAAAAAGATCCATTTCACTCCACTTCCAGAAAATGAAGTAACATTTCAAATTTCCAGAAACACTTGTTGTTAATTGGTTTCATTGATTGTTTCATTCTGCTGTGGGAATTCAGCTCGCCTTCCCATCCCTTCTGCACTGTAAAGTGAGGCATTATTTGGTTCATGAATTCTTAAGTTGAAATTGAAACCAAACTTCCCACTATGATGCCCCTATGTATGCTCAACTGCGTACCTCTTCTTAGCTTAATCTTATTTAACTTCCTTTCACTGGTTCAATGCAAACAAATGTGGCTATTATCTTTAAATGTAATCTGTCTCTAAAAGTAACAGGACATATTATAGATCTTTCATTGCATTCTTATTTATCTTGAAAATAGATGCCAGAAGTAAAAGAAACTGATATTTAATGCAAGTATTCATTAAAAACATATCTACATATATGTATGTATGTATATATATATATGTATATGGACCCATGAATATAGATATAGACACATATATGCATACATGTGCATATATATATTTTTGAGACAAAATTACTTGAATTTTTTCTTATAAGTTAACTTTATGGCATTCAGATGTCATCATATTTTTCCTACGGTGATTTCTAAGACTTTGGTAGATGCCCAAAACTGAGGAAACAAACAAAAAATATCTGAAACACATATGTAAGGGAAGTGGTTATACTCCCACAGTAATTCATAATGAATTATTATTCTACATGGATTCTAATGCAATGGTGATGATTTAAATAAAAAAAAAGCCTAAATACAGGATAGGTAAAAATGCATAAAGAAAATTAAATATTTCCAGATGATATCTGTCTTTAGTCCGCTGCTAACAAGTTGCTAGATGAACAAAGACGGTGACGGATTTATATGCAGTGCCACATCGAGACAGTCTAGTAATAAATCGCTTAGGAAAGAAATGATGCAAGGTTAAATTTCATTGTCTGAGGTGAACACAATGAGGATATTTTTATTATAAAGACAACATTGTCTTGCATTTACACTTTTTTAGAATCCCCACAGTTTACTGCTTAGAGCCTGAAAGTATTAGTTCTTAATTACCATGTGACTTGATACATTCAAATGGTCTCTTGCTCTAAATATGTACCACATAATTTATAAAAAATATTAAAATTTCTTTTGTACTACAGAGAAATTGTTTCATGATTTAAGAAAGAAAGTTACTGGATAAATAATTTATGGCTAGAATAATTAATGTTCTTATGTATTGGGAGGGTGACTTTGTACTTCAGAGTGAATAGAATCATTTCTTCCTGGTATTTTTTTGTGAGTGGTCTCTTGGTTACAATGGAAACTGACATTACCAATTTCATCAAAATTGAACTGAATTTAAAATGTAATTATTTGAATCCAATGTTCTGCAAGTGAATAAGCTTAAAATAAATGGATGTTTTGCTGAAAGCAATGCAATTTAAAGCTAGTTTGGATGTATTCCATGTTGTAAGAATGACTTTCTTAATTCTATTTTTTAATAAAAATAAGTTTCATTTAGGCTCCACGAGGAAGAATTAATAGAACAGAGCAAATGATAGCTTTACAGGAAAACATATAAGTTACTTGAAGATAAAACTGATATATATTAGAAAAATTCCTGTGTATATATTAACAACTAAAATCATACAACAAAATTCTCACATTCTATTACCATGTCAATCTGCTTAAAGATGTTATACTTCAGAAAACTTTAAAAGATAGTGGGGTGAAAGACAAATATAGATTTCACTTGATGAATAGATTTGAAAGGTATTTCTTGACATTATAAAATGAACATAAACATTTATTTGCAGTGACATATTTAAAATTTCTGTTAATTCTACTGCCATTGTATCAATCTATGATATGAGCAAGTCAAATATACAAAAAGAACATAATGATATGTAGTCTTTATATGAGAATTAAGTATTTTCTTTCCACATGGATCAAGGAATGAATTTTGTTTAGAGTCAGATTTCTTGGGCTAAAAAAACCATATTCGTCGGACTGTGTGTTTGTGGAACATTAAACATTCTAAAAATGGAAGAAATGGGTAGAAGATGTAAGTAGGAAACAATTCCTCAAGTGCCTACATATCCCTGAGAAACTTCTTATAGATTGCTACTTAATCTGCAAAAGTAGATACAATTATCTAGTTATATTAAACTGGCATGAACATGCTTCATCTTACACTCTCTTTAGACCTGGGCAAGATGATAGTGAATAAATTCATACTCATGTAAATGTGTTATAAAACAGCAAGGAGGGTGTAAGGCAACTAACAAATCAGTAGAGAGTCAAAGGGTTTAAGCAAGGTAGATGCAGTATAAGATCAAAACAAGAAATGAGCATTTTTTCAGATGGTGTTGCTAAAACATCATCTGAGGTAAAAATTACAGTTCTTTAATAATGTGATTTCTAAACAAATGCATCCACATTTCTTGTCTACTCTGAATATGCGCAATGTGTTCAAGATTTGTCATGCTATCTTCAGCTTTAGATATTATTAAAAATAACTTGGGAAATTATATTTGAAAATTATTATATGCTTTTGAAATATTCTTCAAAATTGATTATTATTTATTGAAAGGTAAAAAGTAGAATCATCTATATTTTCAAAGATGTAGTAACTAGTAAGTATTGCTATTATATTTCTATAAGATAATATAAGCTTTTGCTTCTCTATTTCCTTTTCCTTAGAATAGAATAAATGTATTCTATTAGTAAAAATAAAAAAAATATATAAATTGTACAATATAAAAATTAGTAAATTATTCATAGGAAAATTCTGGAATTCAAGCATTCATTCATTTAAGTGACTGAAGGATATTAATTCAACAAGTGTCTTATGATAATATAATATACAGTTAGACCACACTATTAGATCCTAGAGGATAGTAAAATTAATGTATCATGATCTAACTGTGAGAGGTTAAACTTCAGAAAAGACACTGCAATGACTTGTTATAATCTAATGTAACGAGAGTCCATTTGGAGCATGTATGACATGTAACAGGTAAGACAATGACTATAACTATAGTGAAAGATAAGTGGTGTAGATTAAGCAATCAACATATTTGGAGTTATGCCTAAAGAGGTTGGGTTAGAACATGTGCCCCTGAGGGACAGGAAAGGATCTATTTCTAAGGTTCTGCCTAAAATGTATGAAATATCTCCTTCCTTTGATTAGAAGTGAAAAGGAAAGCAATTGAAGCCACATATAATGATGACTATGACCTGGAAGACATCTACAAAATCTGTTTTGGGCTTAGCAGGACCGAGGACTGAGCTTGCAATGTGGAGTCAACAGGCAAGCTCAAACTTTCTACATCTGTGGTTGGAAACTATTTATTTCCAATAATACTCTGATTTTTTTTCATTTTATTGTCTTCTAAAATTTGGAAGCAGCAAGCAAGTGGTTTTCTGAAAATCAGATATTTCCTTTTAATGATTTCATGGAGACTTGACTAGGAAAACTTTACTGAATAGGCATCAGCATGGCTAAGCACCCTTCAGAGTACATGCAGACAAAAGTTCCAGGGTCACAAAGTTTTGGAAAATCATGCAGAGAAATGTTATTAAAATAAAGTTAGAGCAGGAGAAATATAGTCTAGGCAGAAAGTACAAATATGCAAGGTCCCAGAGCCCTTAAAAGATTGATATATAGGAGGCATTTAGGTGAGGCATTTCCAGAATTTTATTTGACATGGAATGAAGAGTGTAGCAAATTGGAAAGATAGGCATTGTGGAAATATCACAATTCTGAAAACTACTGAGTCTAAAATAAAGACAAAAATAGAGGCCTGCCAATTCCAGAATTTTTTTTTTTCTTACAAGTTGTTTCTCTGTGTAAATATACAGATCAAAAGGTGCCATTTCCTCAATTTACAAAGCAAAGGAAACTTTTAATAACTTTAAAATCAGTTACAGTTATTTGTGTAGTTGATAAAATGAACATGAAAATGGAGACATCACAATTTATTTCACAGTTGTGCTGCCTTAATAATTAATAATCAATATCTAATCTGGAGCATCACTATAATTGTATGTGGGGGGTGTTGTGTGTTTTGCATATGTGTAAAATAGTACAGGGATGATACATATGCATTTATATGTGTGCCTGTGTGTTTAGTTCCAAAGAAGGTATTAGAACTATACAGAAAAAGCAATGGAATTAAACTATTTCATCCAATTTGAAAGAACACAATATACCTTTCACATTTAAAAAGGCAAATTGTTACAGCTAAAATTTTGATTCAAAACTCATAACCTGTATAATAGAGTCCAGACAAATGAGTTTAATTCTCTTAACTTTCCTTATTTAATTATTTCCTCAGTTGAATTATCTTAACTTTCCTCAGTTTGAAAATATCAAGGACTTTTTAAAAAAAAAATACTTACTGTTTTGATTTTAGGGAACCACATATTGCAAATGAGAAAACTGAAGATAAAAGGATTATTTAGATAAATAGCAAACCCAGAATTGCAAGTATCTAGATTCCCAAACTTAAATTATGATTAGTATTATTCAATCAAGAGATGACTACCTGGTGCTTACTGTGTATATCACATCAGCAAAAATGATGATTAAAAATAATATCTTATGTGTAGCAGATGAGGTTCCTACATCTCGAGGACTAGAAACAGTGCAAAATCTTAGTGGAGCCAAATGCTAGCTCCATGGCGGCAGATATTTTATCTATCTTGTTAGATGCTATCTAGCTTATTAATTGTAGTTTCTATTTCTAGGTAATGCAAC
>JAQIFY010005590.1:0-10931 GCA_028533085.1 Varecia variegata | reverse complement strand
CAAGCAATCCTCCTGCCTCAGCCTCCCAAGTAGCTGGGACTACAGGCATGCGCCACCATGCCCAGCTAATTTTTCTATATATATTTTTAGTTGGCCAGATAATTTCTTTCTATTTTTAGTAGAGACGGTGTCTCGCTCTTACTCAGGTTGGTTGATTCTTATAGTTTTAACCTGTGTATATATTTCTCTAGTCACCTAATTTGTCTTTCTAGAGATTGTATTTTTGTCTCTTGTCTCTAAAATCTTTCTGAATATCTGCCCTAGGTTCTCAAAATATGACTGTGACCCTGACACACCAACCACTTCATTGATGAAAACCCTTCAGTAGCTCTCTTAGCAGAATTCTTTAACAAAGTGTAGGGCTTTTCCATGAAAGGAACCTAACACTTCCCTACTCACATTTGAAGTCCACTAAGGTCCGACTTGCTTCTCCCCATTCTACATTATGTTGGGGGGAAAACCTGTCTGTATCTCTGTTGCATTCTACAATTTAGTTATTTTTACATACATTTTTATGTACCTGAGCTTCCTACTAGACTTTGAGCTCTTTGCAATCTTAGTCTTGTTCATATTTAATCCTCATTACCTAGACAAGGACTACCACATAATAGCTAATGATGAATACTATTTATCAAAGAAATATCCTTAGACTTGCTGGAATGTATCTTGACTTTTTGAGGCCTCTTTGGTTAATTTCTGGTTTTCCTTTTACTTCCATACAGCAGATTACCTGATTACTAAAGTATTTTATTTTTACTTTAATCCTGCCTGCTTCTAAAAATGATTTGTAGAACTTTTATAGTAAAAGTTATTACTGACTGGGACAATCACAGTAAAAAATAAAAACAAAAACTTAATAATGGAAGAAAACCATTAGTTCAAAATTCTAGGCACATATAGTTATAATTGATAAATTTAGAGCTGAATTAGATAATTCTTGTTCAGTGAAGTAAAGCAATACTGACTGAAAGAAATTTTTTTCTTGACATCATATATGAAAAGAGATTCATGACATGAATCCTTTTAAAGTCTGGGGCTTATTCTATCAAACCCAAGTAATTTCCCCTTTTGTGATAGCTGTCTGTACCACTAAAAAAAGTGATGTTTTAAGATTGGCTTTCCTTTAATCCTTGAAACATTTTAGCCAACATTATGCAATAATCCAGGATTAAAGGTAGAGGTCATCCGTGCTTCATACCTGTAATCCTAGCACTTTGGGAGGCCAAGGCAGAAGGATCACTTGATGCCAGGAATTCAAAACCAGGCTGGACAATAGCAAAACCTTGTGTCTACAAAAATTTTTTAAAAATTAGCCAGGCTTGGTGGTTGTACACCTATGATCGCAGCTACTCAGGACACAGACTGGAGGATCTCTTGAGCCCCAGGAGTTGGAGGCTGTAGTGAGCTGTGATGATGCCACTGTACTCTAGCCCAGGGCAACAGAGCCAGACTCAATCATAGATTAGAAATTTTGATATGAACTGCATTTTAGATATTGTGGGATTGTTTCCTTAGATGTGATTGTGAGGTTATGGTTATGTAGGAGAATGTTCTCATTAGAAAATGCTTGCTGGCTGGTCCAGGTACAGTGGTGTTTACAACTTATAGATCACAACCAGCTACACATTCCTTTGTTCCTTCTCCACTCCCACTGCTTTCACTTGACCAGCCTTTAAAAAAAAAAAAAAAGTACACGTTAAATGTCATAATGCTTGCAACTTACTTTCAGATGTATGATGAAAGTGTAAAAAGTATGTATCAAAGGAGTGGAGGGGAGACAATTGGCAACATTTTCATAATTTGTAAACCCTTCAACTTTTCTTGCATTTCTTCCCCAGCAACATTTCATAATAAAAACATAGGGGAGAACAAAAATATAAAAGAAGTGAGGAGGGGATGGATTATTCATTATACATTATTGTGGCAATTGTATCCACTTGGGGAAAATAATAAACGCAGATTTGTGCCTTATACTGCACAGAAAAAAAGATGAATTCCAGGTAGATTAAAACTCTATAGGCCGGGTGTGGTGGCTCATGCCTATAATCCTAGCACTCTGGGAGGCCGAGGTGGCCGGATTGTTTGAGCTCAGGAGTTCGAGACCAGCCTGAGCAAGAGACCAGCCTGAGCAAGAGCGAGACCCCATCTCTACTAAAAATAGAAAGAAATTATATGGACAGCTAAAAATATATATAGAAAAAATTAGCTGGGTATGGTGGCGCATGCCTGTAGTCCCAGCTACTTGGGAGGCTGAGGCAGGAGGATTGCTTGAGCCCAGGAGTTTGAGGTTGCTGTGAGCTAGGCTGACGCCACAACACTCTATCCCAGGCAACAGAGTGAGACTTTGTCTCAAAAAAAAAAAAAACTCTATAAAACTAGAAGATAAGAGACTGTTTTTACAAATTGGCATGGGAAACGGTTTTTTTAGACAAATTACATACCCCAGAAGGATTAATGAATTTAAAATGTATAAGATGAAAAAAAGTTTGTATGTATGATTAAAGAAACCACAAACTTGAGTGATTGGCAAACTGGTAGAAAATAAAAGAAAAACTCAACCTGAATGACAATGTGTGAATAATGTAAATAGGTGTAAGTCATAGAAGAAATACAAATTTCCCATATTCATGAAAAGATTCAGTCTCACAAGTAATTAAGGAAATGCAAATTGTCCCTTTTTTCTATGAAATTAACAGAAATTTGAAAGATTGATAATAGCTAGTATTGGTGAGGCTTTGCAACAGCAAAAATTAGAAACAAACTGTCAGTCAATGGGATAATAAATTATGACTTTTCTGTACAGTGGAATACTGTCCAGCCTTTTTTTTTTTTGGAGACAGAGTTTCGCTCTGTTGCCTGGGCTAGAGTGCCATGGCCTCAGCCTAGCTCACAGCAACCTCAAACTCCTGGGCTTAAGCAATCCTCCTGCCTCAGCCTCCCGAGTTGCTGGGACTACAGGCATGCGCCACCATTCCCGGCTAATTTTTTCTATATATTTTTAGTTGTTCAGCTAATTTCTTTCTATTTTTTAGTAGAGACGGGGTCTCACTCTTGCTCAGGCTGGTCTCGAACTCCTGACCTCGAGTGATCCACCCACCTCGGCCTCCCGGAGTGCTAGGATTACAGGTGTGAGCCACCACGCCCGGCCTCTCCGGCTCTTAGAAGGAATGATATTGACATGGCAGTCATATATATGGTATCTCCAATATAAACTTCTAAATGAGAACTAAAAATTATAGAAGTTATTAAAGTATGGCCCAATTTATATAAAAATAAATCTTACATATATGCTAGTGAATGCATAAAAAGTGATCTAGACTATTCCCGCACATGTAAGGGGTTAGAAAGGGAGATTTTTACTTTATTAATACACATTTAATAAGCATGTATACTCTGACTACTAACTGTAATTCTTGATTTCTTTTTCATGGCTGATAATAGCCCTAGGATCTTACGTGTCTGGTGTTGAGGTTAAGCTACATAATGGTTTAGAAAATCAAAAATGTCCAGGCCAGGCACGATGGCTCACACCTGTAATTCCAGTACTTTGGGAGGCCAAGGCAGGGGGATAACTTAAGGCCAAGAGTTTAACACTAGCTTGGGCTATTTAGTGAGACCCCTGTCTCTACAAAAAAAATTTTTTAATTGGCTGGTTATTGGTGACGTGCCCATATACTCCTGGCTACTTGGGAGACTGAGGGAGGAGGATCGCTTGAGCTCAGAAATTCAAGGTTACAGTGAGCTAGGATTATGCCACTGCATTCCAGCCTGGGTGATAGAGTGGGACCCTGTCTCTTAAAAAATAAAAAGTTCAAATGACAGTTTGTTAGTGTTATTATGTTCCTTCATAAATATTGAGGGAAAGCTCAAATTGTTATGCAGAGTGTTAAAGGTGAAAATTCATAGTTTTATTCTTTTTATTCCTTTTTGTAGGTTTTTGATGAAGTTGAGTCATGAAACTGTAACCATTGAATTGAAGAATGGAACACAAGTCCATGGAACAATCACAGGTATGGAGGTTGGACTTCTTTTATAACACTTTTTTTGGTTATTTAAATTCTCTTCCACCTGCAAACCAGAATTCTTTTTTGGATTGCTTAATGATTTTTTTTTTTTTTTTTTTGAGACAGAGTGTCGCTCTGGTTGCCTGGGCTAGAGTGAGTGCTGTGGCGTCAGCCTAGCTCACAGCAACCTCAAACTCCTGGGCTCAAGCAATCCTTCTGCCTCAGCCTCCCAAGTAGCTGGGACTACAGACATGGCGCCACCATGCCCAGCTAATTTTTTCTATATATATTTTTAGTTGGCCAGATAATGTCTTTCTATTTTTAGTAGAGACGGAGTCTCGCTCTCGCTCAGGCTGGTCTCGAACTCCTGACCTCAAGCGATCCACCCGCCTTGGCCTCCCAGAGTGCTAGGATTACAGGCATGAGCCACCACGCCCAGCCTTGATGCTTAATGAATATTAATGGTATAGATCCTGATTCTTTTTGCTGGAATTATTTAATTGATCTTATGTAAGCCTCACCTTAAATATCTGTGGCAGAACCAAACTGAATTCCCTGGGTTATCTTGTTTTCCAGCTTTTATGCCTTTGCTTGTGTGTGTTCTTCTGCCTGGAATGTTGCTTCTTCTAAAATACATTTTAAACTTTTTCTTCTATTAGGATTTTATGTTTCCTGTTAGATTGAGGTTAGAGGGTAGAATTTTTGTTTCTGATTATCTTGGGTAAAAAATATGGGAAAGGGAGGGGTGGTTCAGGGAACCATAATTTTACCTCACTAAGGCAATCATTGTTTTGTTGCTATTTTATCATAGCTTCTTTTATTTCTTCTTGATTACCTGCAGAGGATTGGTTTCATTTTTGTTTGTTTTGGTTTTTTATGGCAATCACTGTTAGCATAACATTTTGGAGTATTTTCTTAATGTTTAAATCTTTACTTTGTCCAATCCACTGAGCAGCAGGCAAGACAAAAAATAAAAAAAATAAAAAAAAACAAAAAGAAACAAACAAAAATAAATAAATAAATAAATCTTTACTTTGATGATATTGTATATTTAATATTTAAAGTCCACTGCTATTTCCTCATAGTAGGTATTACCCAAAATTGCAAAATTTCAAAAGAATTGATGAGCCAAATGAAAAAAAAAATGGTATCTTAGCATATGTTCCCACTGTGAAATATTTAAATTATAAATTTATAAAACAATTTTTTAACGTGTAAATCTAATATCTGTGTAAGCAAAGAGAAATGTAAAGTATTAAACTGATACTATTCGTGGGTATGCTAGGACTTTGCATTACCAGTTGCTGTGGAAGGAAATCAGTATAGTATAAGGTCATGATACAGTCTGTGACCATATCTGAGGAAGTATCATTGCTGTCCTGTTAAAATTCCATAAACAATGATTTAGTCTGCTCTCTCCAGAGCACTATTAGGTGTGTGGAGGAGCCAGAGTATTGTTCTTGACTTTTAGGAACTCAAAATCTAGTGATGGAAGACACAAACACAAATAATGTAAGCCATGGTTTGCCTAACATACAGAAAGCACTTAATAAATATGGATGTCCCTGGAGAAAAGTTGGCAGTAAATTGAGGGAGCAAAATCTAGTGAAAATCCAATTCCCTCCTGTCGAAATAGAAAAACTCAAACTGTTTCCTCTGCTCTCACAGCACCACCACCAGCAACCAACACAGCAGGCTTCTGGGACTGAACGTGGGGTTGGTTCTCCCCACCACCAAGCAAGCCATTAGTTCTTTTTGAGACGGTCTCACTCTGTCAATTTTGGTAGAGTGCAAGTGGCATCATCATAGCTCACTGCAACCTCAAACTCCTGGGCTCAAGTGATCCTCCTGCCTCAGCCTCCCAAGTAGATGGGACTACAGGCCCGCACCACCACACCAGGCTAATTTTTTCTATTTTTAGTAGAGACAGGGTCTCTCAGTCTGGTCTCAAACACCTGAGCTCAAGCAGTCTCCCACCTTGGCCTCGCAGAGTGCTAGGATTACAGGCATGGGCCACTGTGCCAGCCAGACCATCAGTTCTACACTGAACACTAACCAGTCCAGATGGACACTGTCCATCTGGAGATAGCATCAGATCCCACAGGTTAAGGGCTCAGTCCCCAGGATTCACTCCCACCCCCACCCTCACACACACCAGTTGCAATTCTGGGCCTCATACTTCTGACTCACTGGCTTCAAGTTGGGGTTCTATGACCCCCTCTTTGGGTTCGATGAATTACTAGAGTGGTTTATAGAACTCAGGGAAACATGTTTACTGGCTTATTATAAAGGATGTTACAAAGAATACAGATGAAAAGATGCATAAGGCAAGGTATGTGGGAAAGGATGAGGAGCTTCCATGCTCTCCCAGGGCACACCACCCTCCAGGAAACTCCATGTGTTCAGCTGTCCAGAAGCTCTCTGAACCCCATCCTCTTTGGCATTTTATGAAGACTTCGTTGGATAGGGATGATTAACAACTATGTAGAAATGTGATTGGACCAAAAGGGTATGATCTAATACTATCTAATCTAATCTAATACTGGGGAAACCCAGCAAAGCCTATCTGTTCAGTTTCTTCTTGACTTCTCTGTGCAGCATTCCTTTCTCCAGGGTATGGCGCGAGACCCCTTCTGAATTTGAGGGTCTTATGACCCACAATCAGAAAGGTGGGAGGCTGGGCACAGTGGCTCACACCTGTAATCCCAGTACTCTGGGAGGCCGAGGCGGGCGGATTGTTTGAGCTCAGGAGTTCGAGACCAGCCTGAGCAAGAGCGAGACCCTGTGTCTACTAAAAATAGAAAGAAATTATATGGACAGCTAAAAATACATATATAGAAAAAATTAGCCAGGCATGGTGGCGCATGCCTGTGGTCCCAGCTACTCGGGAGGCTGAGGTAGAAGGATTGAGTCCAGGAGTTTGAGGTTGCTGTGAGCTAGGCTGACGCCACAGCACTCTAGCCTGGGCAACAAAGTGAGACTCTGTCTCAAAAAAAAAAAAAAAGAAAGGTGGGAGATCAGAGTCTTGCCTGAGACTGGTGAAAAGAGAACAGGGAAAGGTTAGAGGGAGATTCTGTTTTCTGAGGGCTAAAGTGTCCCAACATTATAACAAAGACTGTGGGAGTTAGGAGCCAAGAAATGTGGATGAAAACCAATCGATGTAAATATATATATATGTGTATATATATATCATAATATCACACCTCCCCAGTGACAACCACTATTGCAAGTTTCTCACTTCTTGTATGAATATATAGTATACAAATATGTGAATACATATTCTTTTGGTCTTCACAATGAGGATAATCATACTATCTACCATAGGGATATTGAGGATTAAATTAAACTGACTTAGCATTGATGTTCCTGGAACAGAGAAAGTTCATAAATCTTTCCCTCTCCCTGTATGGATCAAGGTCATCAAATTTAATTTTAGGAAAGAAGAACTCTTTATCTGGGAGGAAGGAGGAAAGGATTAATAATATGGAAAAATTTGAGATGGATTTTGGAAAAGTTGAGAGAATTCATGTTTTCTGGCCTTAACTTTCATTTTTTTTTTTTTTTTTTTATCTTTTTTGTTTTTTCATTATTCCTGCCACTGTATTTTTGGAATGGCCTTAACTTTCAAATGAAAGAAATTAAGTAGGTCTTTAGTTATTCCATTTGTTTGGTAAAGGCTTCAATAATCAGGTGTTTCTGTTACAATGCCTTATATTCACCCTGAAAACCTCTGCTTTGTCTTTTGTAAAATCTCATACTAAAAATAATATCTTAATGGGAAAAGCAGGTTGTGGCAGACCACTCAAAACCTGTGCAACTTTGAAATCAAAGTAGTAACAAAAATATAAAGCACAATTAAGAAGACATCTTTAATTCCTTGTTATAAGGAAAAATAGTGTAGTACATATAGGGGCTGTACTTTAAGAGCAAAGGTAAGGATAACTTGCTGGAATAGGGGGTGTAAGGAAGTTACAGAGACAGTAGGAGAACCACGCAATACACACCTGCCAAACCTGAGGTAGGAGGAGGAAGGATACAGGACAGTGGGCATAAAACCTGTATAACAATCATGGTTCCTTCCTGGCTTGCTGTATTCACTTCTGTAAGCATACCTAACTGTACCTAACATTAGTGTATTAGGAAAAATCTGTAGGAAGGAAAGACTGCTGCTGGTTTATACTGACATATTCCCCCCATTTCCCGGTTGTATATGTGCTAAATTGTGTCATGGATATTAATTCTGTAGAAAGACAGTATTCTTTTATAAATAAAGTATTTCCTGTGGCTCAATAGAGTAATTGGTTGCCTTCCTTATCATGCTAACAGTTGCCCATTTTTTTTTCCTCTTTAGGTGTGGATGTCAGCATGAATACACATCTTAAAGCTGTGAAAATGACCCTGAAGAACAGAGAACCTGTACAGCTAGAAACACTGAGCATTCGAGGAAATAACATTCGATATTTTATTCTACCAGACAGTTTACCTCTGGATACACTACTCGTGGATGTTGAACCTAAGGTGAAATCTAAGAAAAGGGAAGCTGGTAAGTTTGAAACATTAGAAACATTTTTGCAAATGGTATATTTATACCCTAATCCACTATTCAAAATATAAACATTTGAGAACAACACAGGTTGGTTTGTTTGAAATTTCCTGTAACTGCCATGAATACATATGCTATTTATTATAGCTCCTGGTGGTGTTATTAAAAAGACTGATGCCTGGCCAGGCGCGGTGGCACACGCCTATAGCCTATAATCCTAGCACTCTGGGAGGCCAAGGCAGGAGAATAGCTCGAGGTTAGGAGTTCGAGGCCAGCCTGAGCAAGAGCAAAGACTGGTGCCTGTCCTGTCCAAAGGATTAATTATTTCCTATCCTATTGTGCACTGCCTTGTCATCCACCCTCCCCAGTTTGGAAGATTTGGAGATGGACTCTTTATTCCTGATAGTCTGAAATTCCTTAATGACTTGGCATTGGGTACCTCCCCTCTTTTTTCCCTCCATTTTGTAATAATTTCTTCCCTTTTGCTTGCTCTATTCTTCCTGGAATTCTTAATAATTGGGCCTTCTGCTTATCTAATTCATATCTTTTCTCTCATTTTTCTGTTTGCCCTTTTCTTCTATTTTCTGAGAAATTTTCTTGACCTTCTTCCAGTCTAGCACATACTTAGTTTTCAAGCTTCCTTGTTCTCTGATCTTTTTCATACAATTCTGTTCTTGTTTTAGGGATATAATATTTTTTCTTATCACTGGTAGGATATTTTGCTGTTTGAAGTTTTATTCTGTGCTTGGCATTGTTTTCTATGGTTTCTTTTTTTTATTTGATCTCTTTATTTGGTCTTTTACATTAAAGGCTATACTTAAGTATCTTGAGACCTTTAGCCATCTATTATTATTTAACAATGACCCTAAGAAGGGAATTTCTGGGGAAGGAAGCTGGACTTATTATCTAGGGGGGCTGACTGTAAGGCTGTTCAGAAATGAGTCTGTCTCCTCACTGAGGAGACCCAAAATTTCAAGATCTGGAAGTCTTTTTTCTAGAGCTGGTTTTCTCATGAAAAGATTCGCCTACCTTGGGAGACATATATCTGACGGCCAGGAGCAGGGCAGGAGAAAAGGTCTGGGTGTTTTGTAGAAGTTCATTTAATATAGTGACTTTGGAATTTTTTTGCCCTGCACCCACAAGAAACATACATTGCATCATGACCACACATACATATAACTGAAAGTGTCAGGAAGAATTGGTGTTAATACATACAAATGCCCTTAAATTTCCTATTCTGTTCTATCGCAGTTAAAAAAAAAAAAATCTGGCCTTTTTTTGTGCCCTTCCTTTTGCTTTCCCTTTACTGCAACAATGGGTCCAGTCCTCGTCTGTGGCATATGTATCATGCTCTGTAAACCTATATCTTGCTTTTGCCCTATAATCCTATTTTTCTCTCCTCAATAAAGCTTATTTTTGTGTTTGCCTTAAAAAAAATCTGGTTGCAACCCATAGGTTAAAAACATTAATTTAACCCCTCTCTCCCTTCCCGTCAGCCCTGTGGCTCACGCTGTTCTCCACTTTGCTAGTACAGTCCACCCTTGATATCTGCAGGGGATTGGTTCCAGAACCTCCTGCAGATACCAAAATGTACATACGCCCAATTTCCTTTTGTAAGATGGTGTAGAATTTGTACCTGATATAGGGTAAATGCTGTGTAAATAATTGGGGAATAATATTAATAACAAGGGGAAAAGTCTGTACATGTTCAATATAGGTACAGCCATCTTCTTCCCCCCTACCCTCCACATATTTTTGATCTATGGTTGGTTGAAGCCACAGAGACAGAGCCCATGTATATGGCAGCCTTTCTGCTTCAACGTTTTTAGGTTTTTGGTTTTTTTTTTGTGTGTGTGTGTGATAGAGTCTCGCTCTGTTGCCCGGGCTAGAGTGAGTGCCGTGGCGTCAGCCTAGCTCACAGCAACCTCAAACTCCTGGGCTCAAGTGATCCTACTGCCTCAGCCTCCCGAGCAGCTGGGACTACAGGCATGCGCCACCATGCCCGGCTAATTTTTTCTATATATATTTTTAGTTGGCCAGATAATTTCTATTTTTAGTAGAGACAGGGTCTCGCTCTTGCTCACGCTGGTCTCGAACTCCTGAGTTCAAACAATCCGCCCGCCTCGGCCTCCCAAGTGCTAGAATTACAGGCGTGAGCCACCGCACCCGGCCAACGTTTTTAGATTTATAATGCTTTTTTTTTTTAAACAAGAGTCTTGCTCTGTTGCCCTGGGTAGAGTGCAGTGGTGTCATCATAGCTCACTGCAACCTCAAACTCCTGGGCTTAAACGATCCTCCTGCCTCAGCCTACAGAGTAGCTGGGACTACAGGCACACACCACCATGCCTGGCTAATTTTTTCTGTTTTTAGTAGAGACAGGGTCT
>JAQIFY010000559.1:0-14978 GCA_028533085.1 Varecia variegata | reverse complement strand
CTACTAAAAATAGAAAGAAATTATATGGACAGCTAAAAATATATAGAGAAAAATTAGCCGGGCATGGTGGTGCATGCCTGTAGTCCCAGCTACTCGGGAGGCTGAGGCAGAAGGATCGCTTGAGCCCAGGAGTTTGAGGTTGCTGTGAGCTAGGCTGACGCCACGGCACTCACTCTAGCCCGGGCAACAGAGTGAGACTTTGTCTCAAAAAAAAAAAAAAAAAAAAAAAGATACCAGCTAAAAATGGCTCCCACTGATCAAAGATGAAACAATTTGTGTATCAAAAAGAATGACTGCAATTGTTTCAAATACATGGTATAAATCCACAAGTCTATGATGATACTCAAAGACAAGACCCTTAGAAAATAATCCAAAAAGAAACTCCAGCAATAATCTGGGAATCATTAGAGATGACTGTTACACTAGCTCTTTAAGCTGAAAATTGATAATTAAAAGAAAAGAATTGGGAGGGGAAAGGAGGGGATGGGTAAATTCACAGCTAATCTGGGGGACAGGCACCCTTGTAGCTTTGACTCAGGTAGTACAAAGGCAATTTATGTGACCAAAGTGTGTGTACCCCTGTAATACTCTGAAATTAAAAAAACAGAAAGACAAAAAAATTTAAAAAAATAAAATCTGTCTTAAAACATATCAAGACAGACAAAAATAAAAAATAAAAAAAGAATTAAGTGGCCAGGCATGGTGGCTCACACTTGTACTCCTACCACTTTGGGAGGCCGAGGCAAGACTGCTTGAGCACAGGACTTCGAAACCAATCTGAGCAAGAGATCTCTTTTGTAGAGATCTCATCTCTACAAAAAATTTAAAAAATTAGCTGGGCACGGTGGCATGCGCCTGTAGTCCCAGCTACTCTGAAGGCTGAAGCAGGAGGATCCCTCGATCCCAGAGTTTGAGGTTGCACTGGGCTATGATGACACCACGGCACTCTAGCCCAGACAATAGAGAGAGACCCCATCTCAAAAAGAAAAAAAAAAAAAGATAGGAATTAAGCCTTCATTTTACCTTTCCAGTAGGAATGACATTTCAGGGCAAGCAGACAGATGAGCAAAAGCTCTTCTTTACAGAAGAGACACTTCACAAACATAAATATGACAGAAATAGCATGGTACCATTTCACAACCTCAATTTAAATAATTGATTCAAGTAAAGATCATCAATGGATTCTAAACAACTAGGTAAAAGGTTAATAGGGAACTTTATAATGGAAAGATCAGCTGATACCATCTGAACACAATGATTTTAGAATCACTAAAAGTGGAACTATGATGTTAGCTGTGGGCTTGTGAAAAAAACTAAGTGGGACAACCATTCATTATGTACCTCCTGATGTGATGCAAAAGTAGTACAGAGCACCACCTATGTGGTGCTTCTCCCCTCCACCCTGCCTCAACCAAAAGTACATGAATTAAATCAAGCTCCAACCATTAGTTTATAAAAAAAATAGAGGGACAAGTGAAAAAACACCACAAGAAAGCATAGGTAGAAAAAAAAAAGAAAGAAAGTATGGACAAACCATGAATGCTGGACACCTATAGGACAAATGGCCTGGTTTCTCCAATGAATCAATAACATGAAAAGGGGATGATTATTACAGAATAAAAGAGACTTAAGACGCATAAAAACCAAATAAGTGGTAAGTGTGGATCTTATTTGAACCCTGAATGGAAGGAACCAACTATAAAGTAACATTTTGAAGACAATAAGAGAAATTTTAATATGGATAGTCTTAGATAATAGTAAGGAATTACTAATACTTTTGTTAGATGTCATTAATAATAGCAAGGTGGTTTTGTTTTTTAAAAGAAAGTATTATCAATTAAAGATGCATAATAATGTATTTAATATTTCAGGAATAATGTTTGAAATTTACCTTAGAAAACTCTAGGGACCTCACCACAGTCCCCCAAAAATAGAGGAAAAGAATTGAAAAAGAGATCAGCCAAATATCGATCTTTGTGAAAGCTAGGTAATAGGTACATGAGAGTTCATCACACAATTCTCTCCACTCTTTTAAATGTTTTAAAATTCCGATAATAGGCCAGGCATGGTGGCTCACGCCTATAATCCCAGCACTTTGGGAGGCCGAGGTAGGAGGATCACTTGAGGCCAGGAGCTCAAGACCAACCTGGGCAACATAGCAAGAACCCATCTCTACAAAAAATTTAAAAATTAGCCCAGTGTGGTGGTGTGTGCTGTAATCCTAGCTACCCAGTAGGCTGAGCCAGGAGGATCATTTGAGCTCAGAAGTTGGAGGTCACAGTGAACTGTGATCGCACCACTGCACTCCAGTCTAGGCAACAGAGAAAGACCCTGTCTCTAAAAAAATAATGAAATAAAATAAAATTCTTATAAAAAATACATAAAAACAGAAGCCTAAAAGATAAATCAACCAAAAACAGTAAGTGGTCTTAACTGGATCCAGGACTGAACAAATCATCTTATATAATAAAGAATTTGGCCAGCCTTTGTCGCTGGAAGATACCCTCTAAATTTCCCCAGTGAGGCCGGGCGCGGTGGCTCACGCCTGTAATCCTAGCACTCTGGGAGGCCGAGGCGGGTGGATTGCTCAAGGTCAGGAGTTCGAGACCAGCCTGAGCAACAGCGAGACCCCGTCTCTACTAAAAATAGAAAGAAATTATCTGGCCAACTAAAAATGTATAGAAAAAAATTAGCCGGGCATGGTGGCGCATGCCTGTAGTCCCAGCTACTTGGGAGGCTGAGGCAGTAGGATCGCTTGAGCCCAGGAGTTTGAGGTTGCTGTGAGCTAGGAGGATGCCACGGCACTCACTCTAGCCCCGGCAACAGAGTGAGACTCTGTCTCAAAAAATAAATAAATAAATAAATAAATAAATTTCCCCACTGAAAATGGTGATTGAATTCAACTTTGTAGGCTTGTGATTCAATCAATCGTGTCTGTATGATGCAAGTCCAAAAAAAACAAAACTCTTAACGTCAAACCTCAGGTGCACTTCCCTGGTTAACAATACTGTGCGTACATTGTCACACATCAATGTGCTGAGGGACAGGACACAGCAGCTTTGTGTTTGGGACCCTCCCAGACCTTGTTCTATGCATCTCTTCTTTTGGCTGGTCCTGATTTATATCCTTTTGCCATTAAAAAAAAAAACCAACTATAATCCTAAGTATAACACTTTCCTGAGTTCCGTGAGATATTCTAGCAACTTGAGGGAGTAACGGGAACCCCCAAATTTGTAGCCAGTTGTTTCAGTAGCCTGGTACCCATCAAGCTTGTGGCTGGTGTCTGAATTGAAGGCAATCTTCTGAATGACTGTGCCCTTAACCTGTGTAGTTTGGCCTAATTCTGGGTAGTTAGTATAGAATTGCATTGTGAATCTGTAAAGACATTTAGTGAACTAGAGGGGAATCTGAGTAAGTACTGGTATAATATAATACTAGGAAATTACTGTTAATGGTTGGGAGTAACAGAATTGTGCTTATAAAGTAAAATATCCTCATTTTTTAAAAAGGTATGTAATTAAGTATTTGTGGGTAAATATCTATAATTTACTTAAAAATATTTCAGAAAAAAAATTAGATAGCAAATGTTAATTGTTAACCCTTGTCAAAAAGATACCCAAGAGAATGTACACAATTACTAAATCCATTGTCAAAAAGAGTACATGGCCGGGCGCAGTGGCTCACGCCTGTAATCCTAGCACTCTGGGAGGCCGAGGTGGGAGGATCGCTCAAGGTCAGAAGTTCGAGACCAGCCTGAGCAAGAGCGAGACCCCATCTCTACTAAAAAATAGAAAGAAATTAGCTGGACAACTAAAAATATATAGAAAAAATTAGCCAGGCATGGTGGTGCATGGCTCTAGTCCCAGCTACTTGGGAGGCTGAGTCAGAAGGATTGCTTGAGCCCAGGATTTTGAGGTTGCTATGAGCTAGGCTGATGCCACGGCACTTTAGCCAGGGTGACAGAGCAGGACTCTGCCTCAAAAAAAAAAAAAAAAAAAAAAAGTACAATAAGAAGACACATGCAATTACAATGTATCAATTAAAATAACAATAATAATAAATCCCTAGTAAACTGGTAAATGTGGGAGCAGACATATTTGCCCTGTTCCTGACCTTTGGAGAAAGCATTCTGTTTTTCACCATTAGGTATCATTTAACAATAGGTTTTTCATAAATATCCTTTATTAAACTGTGGCATTTGCTTCAACTTTCAGTTTACTGAGAGCTATTGTAGTGAATGAGTATTGAATTTTGTCAGATGATTTTTCTGCATCTATTGTGATTGCCATATAGTTTTCCTTTTTTAAGTATGTTAATATGGTTAATTACATGAATAATTTTTTTTCTTTTTTACATCTCAAAGGAGCTTCAGGAAATAATTTTAAAATGTTTTAAAAAAAAGACACAGAAATACATAAATAGAATTCTATAGTGAAGAGATATGTTACCTGGCTTCCATTTTTCTCCCCAGTGGAACTTGATAAATTATTATATCTTTGTTTCCCCCTTAAAGCTATTTCTCAATCAAATTTTGCTATTCATATGAAAAACTATCTCTGCCTGGTCACAGCAAAAGACAATTTCTCAGGATTCATACCTCACTCATTCATTTAATGTGCACAACTATTGCCTGGTAACTGATCTAAGTGCTGGGAATACAACAGGAAAAAAAAATCTCTCATTAAAATTAATTTTAATGGAGATGGACAGACATTAAGTATAAAAGAAATAAAAATTACTGAGAATTTCTAGATAAAGTGTAGTATATTAGCTTTTGAAAATAATTTTTGTTTTTGAGACAGGGTCTCACTCTGTTGCCCAGGCTAGAGTACAGTGGCATCGTCATAGCTCACTGCAGCCTCCAACCCCTAGGCTCAGGCAAACCTCCTGTCTCAGCCTCCTGAGTAGCTGGGACTACAGGCACGCACTACCAAGTCCAGCTAATTTTTATATTTTTTGTAGAGACGGGGGTCTCAATATTGCCCAGACTGGTCTCAAACTCCTGACCTCAAGCAATTCACCCTCCTCGGCCTCTCAGAGCACTAGGATTACAGGCATGAGCCACCACGCCCAGCCTCAAACTGCTTTTAAAACCCTCTGAAGGCCGGGCGCGGTGGCTCATGCCTGTAATCCTAGCACTCTGGGAGGCCGAGGCGGGTGGATCGTTCGAGGTCAGGAGTTCAAGACCAGCCTGAGCGAGACCCCGTCTCTACTAAAAATAGAAAGAAATTATCTAGCCAACTAAAAATATATATAGAAAAAAAAAATAGCTGGGCATGGTGGCGCATGCCTGTAGTCCCAGCTACTCGGGAGGCTGAAGCAGTAGGATCGCTTGAGCCCAGGAGTTTGAGGTTGCTGTGAGCTAGGCTGACGCCACGGCACTCACTCTAGCCCGGGCAACAGAGTGAGACTCTGTCTCAAAAAAAAAAAAAAAAAAAAACCCTCTGAAAAGGACAGTGGCCATGGACGTTGGAATCTGCTAAGGAGTATATAAAAACTCACTTGCTGGAGGGGAAAAAAAAGAAAAAGAAAGGGAAAAAAACCCTCTCGCCCTATAGCTCCAAAGATAACAGAAAAGCAATTCCTGAGAAGTTTGCCTTTCTAATTAAGCAGATATTAGAACTAAATGTCAGATTAGATACATTATAGATATACTACTGTTTTTATTAAAATAGCATACCTGGCAACAAAGAAGTATTTCCTAAATATGATACAAAAAGCACAAACCATTAAAGAAAAAAAACTGAAAAATTCAGTTCATTAAAATTATAACTTTTTTCACCAGAAGACTATAAAGAGATGAAAACACAAGTCAAATTGGGAGAGGATATTTGCAACCTATAAATTAACAAATTAGTGTTCAGAACATATAAAGGACTCTTTTTTAGAAATCTATCAGAAAAAGAGAACCAGGCCGGGCGCGGTGGCTCACGCTTGTAATCCTAGCACTCTGGGAGGCCGAGGCGGGAGGATCAGTTGAGGTCAGGAGTTTGAGACCAGTCTGAGCAAGAGCAAGACCCCGTCCCTACTAAAAATAGAAAGAAATTAGCCAGACAACTAAAAATCTATATAGAAAAAATTAGCCGGGCATGGTGGCGCATGCCTGTAACCCCAACTATTCGGGAGGCTGAGGCAGGAGGATTGCTTGAGCCCAGGAGTTTGAGGTTGCTGTGAGCAAGGCTGATGCCATGGCGCTCTAGCCAGAGCAACAGAGTGAGACTCTGTCTCAGAAAAAAAGAAAAAAAGAAAAAAAAAGAAAAAGAGAAACAAACCAAAATAAAAATAGGCAAAGAACTTGAATACACACTTCACAGAAGCACAACGGCCAATGAACATAGGAAAAGGTGCCTAACTTCAGGAAATGCTAATAAAAACACCATAAATTACATTTCAAACCCACCAGATTAGAAAAATAATTTAGAATTCTGACAATATCAAGTGTTAGGGAGGAAGTGAAGCAACCAAAACATACACTGCTGGCTCCTGACTCAGTAACCACAAGAGTTACAATTACCATGAGCCAATTCAGTGACTCAAACACTCAAGTGTTTGGTAAGCATCAACTGATGATGACCAATCAAGCATTCTGAGAACACATGCAGATTACTGCCAAATACAAATTTTGGCCCTTGACGAACTGGGTCCCATTTGACTCAGCAATATGAAAAAAGAAAACTTGTAGTCCCTTAACCAGTTTATCAGGTTTATTTTGTGAAGTATAAAATATTCAGGTATTCATTTCCTTCTAGAATACTGATGACATCATAAGTGACTAAAATTTTAATAAACTATTTATCATTCCATTAATACTACTATTTCAATAAGAACAAGTAGTTTGAAATGGTATTAATTGAAAACCAGTACTTATACTTCGTAGGAATTGGAATGGCCCTGTGACCACCTAAGAGGGGGAAAATAGTATAACAGATACAACGTGGGCACTGAAGTTGGACAGAGATGACTTCAAACTCAGACTGTACCCTTTTATAGCTGTAACCTTAGTCAAGTTATTCAACCTCTCTGATTCTCAGTTTCCTCAATATATAAAAAGCATGCATATCACAACCTATCTACCTAATCAAACTGAGGATTAAGTGAGATTATATAAAGTGCTTAACAACCCTGGCTCATTAGTATATACTCAGTGTTAGCACCTTTCCCTTTGTAAATCTTGTCAGCCTCACCTAAAATTTTTAAAGCCTGAAATTATAACTCCATTCACAGGAAAATATTACTCTTACATTCAAATTATTTTCCAATATTACAGGAAACTATACACAACAGGTTGGAAGAGCAATATTCTGCTTGTTCTTTTTGTAACTGAAAGGACTTTTCCTGTAAGAAATTCTGAAAAATCCTATTTTTTCCTATAAGAAATCTGGAAAAGAGGATGGATTTTCATTTGTCTTTGTGATACAGAAGCAGGGATTCCCATACTGTGTGGGAAACTAAACCCAGGTGATTTCTAAGCTGCTTTTCAACTCAAGGTTTTTTTAATTCTAAAAAAAAAGCTTATTTAATGTTTTAAGGTACTGCATACTACCTTTTGCATTTCTTGAGAAAGACCGTCTAAAGAAAACTACCAGATTAATGATGAATGAATGGTTTTTTTTTTTTTGGCTAGTCTGTGGAAAATGATCTACATTTGAAAAAAACCCAATACATTAAACAATTAGAGAACAGGAAAAATTTGTAATCCTAGCATCTATACTCAGGGCTAATGATAATACAACTATAATGCTAAAAATATTCAGGACAAATTTTAGTCATCCAATTAAACTTCAGGGATTTTTTTTTTTTTGAGGCAGAGTCTCAGTCCCTCACCCCAGCTGGAGTGTCACCCCAGCTACAGCACCTAGAACACCGTGGCATCAGCCTAGTTCACAGCAACCTCAAACTCCTGGGCTCAAGTGAGCCTCCTGCCTCAGCCTCCTGAGTAGCTGGGACTACAGGCATGCACCACCAAGCCTGGCTAATTTTTCCTATTTTTAGTAGAGACAGAGTCTTGCTCTTGCTCAGGCTGGTCTCAAACTCCTGACCTGAAAGGTTCCTCCCACCTTGGCCTCCCAGAATTCCGGATTACATGTGTGATCCACCACACCCAGCCAGGGATCCTTATTTTAAATACGCAGTCAAGGGCATAAAAGATGCACAAGATAAAGTGACATTTGCCAGTCAAAAAAATGTGCACTAACAACCACTGATGAGAATTGTCTACAGACCCAATATTATCTTTTCAGGATGGTATTACTGTCTTCTTCAAAATCAAAATGAAAAATAAAATCTTTCAGATATACATATGTCATGATGAGGTAAAGAGTCTTAAATACTAAACAAAAGAGAAACTAAGGAAGTTTTTATATTCATATACTTTTTCTTCCTTTGCCTTCATTTTTAAAATAATTTTTTCCCAATGAGGCTATAGGAGGTTAATAAATAATTTGCTGTGCAGTGATAGAGATGCTCGCTAGAGAAACATTAATTTTCCCATGTCCATAACTGTAATGATTCTTATTAATGCAACACAGTAGGCATTCAACAAATAACAAAATGAATGAATAGACGGACTACAAACAAAAATTTACTTTATAAAATGCCACTTAAAATAAGTTAATGCTGACAATGTAATTCTTTTAGACTTTGGACATTTCACATTCTTTGTTATAACACAGAAACTTTCACTTTAAGTAGGTTATGACATTAACTAGAAAGAGCTAATCTATCACTAAAGACTAAAGTGCCTGTTTTTCCCACTATCATATCTGACAAAATTCAAAAGGTAGTATCTATCATATCTATCCAAATCCTCAAATAATTATAACTGAGAAAAGTGAGAAAGCACTAGTAAGTGGGGTTAGAACAATATATTTAATAGCTCACTAAATCACCAAATCTGGTTTTGCAACACTTCATGGCGTCTAAAAAGTCTCAATGTTTTATTTCAGTTTAACATTAAAACGTATTTTTATGCCCAGCCATACTTTTAAGATGCTAGTCTGGAAATAATTACATGTGGCAACAACACAAAGGTCTCAAACACAAAGGTCAGAGATCACTGATATAGCTCAAATAAATAAACTATAAACTTCACGTTCGCAAGAGAGATTTGGAGCTGTCTCTGAGGCCCAGGTGGACTGTATAGGTAAGCCTCCACCCAAGAAATAAACAAAAAAGGCAAGATAAACACACCTGAAGAAAACCATAAAAGATATCCCCAAAGAGCATTCACCCTGGTCTGGTGTCCCCCCCTTTATTCCTTTATCCCTAATCTCATCGCCTCAGGGGGAACTAAATCTACACCTCACGTCCCCAGCTCACCCTCAACTCCCCATCGTTCACCTTCTTTACTATAACCTGGGTCCCTCTCCCAGACATCCTCTAGTTCTCACTAAGCTCTCAAACCAGCCCGATAGGAGTACACTGCGCCTATCTTCCAGTAGGGTATTAGTCCCCTTAATCCGAACTCATTTTTCCGCATCCTGTCTGCCCTCCGCCACTTCAACTCTGGTCCCCTCACTCTGACCCTTCTCCCAGAATCCTTCCCAGTCACGGATCTCCGGCCCCCTTCTCCTTCCCACCCGCCAAGCTCTGGCTCCTTTCCTCGTGCTCGGCTCCCAGCCCTTCCCCTGATTCACTCTACCAGTCTCCCAGTACGGGCCCCCTCCCCCAACTCCGCCCCTCTTCCCCCCATCCCAAAGGGAGGCCCTCTCACCTGAACACTGCTGCTGCCGCCGTCCCCGAAGCCGAAAGGTGCTGGCGCTGGCCGGCCTCCCAGGCTCGGTCCCCGCTGAGCTCCTGACGGCCCCTAGGGAGAGCGAACGCCACCACCTCCAACTCTGCCTGCCCCGGGCCAAGCCGTCACTGTAGCCACCGCCAGTACCGCGGCCGCCATGTTGTAGTCCTACTTCCCTCCTCTTTGCCTTTGCCTCTCCGCCCCTTTGGGCGTCTTACGACATGGCGCTGCGCTCCACCCGCCCGGACCAACGGGAGGAGCCGATGGTGACGTAACTAGCCTCGCTTTCCAGCGCTGAACTACTCCGGCAACCTGGAGCATTGCAATTGGAATGGATGAACTCTGCTGACCTAAGGGGAAGGCGGAAAGGAGGGGTTCACTAAGGGTAAGACTCCGGGTTGGAAAGCCCAAGAGCCCTGAATCGCGAAGGGACACACAAAGATTTAGTAGCAAGTCCTACTTGGGAATTAGGACGTTTAGTTCAGGGTCAGCGAACTGGGACGAGTCATACCCTCTCTGGGCCTCCCTTTCCCAGTGTATAAATAAATAGGTTGAAAGGTGACCTCTAGAGCTCCTTCCATTTCTGACATCCAACGGGTTTAAACCAGGTAATCCAATCCCAAGCTTTCACTGCCTTTTGTGTTTATTGCATATCCGCTGCAATTAGGTGCATGGAGGATTCATAACTGAATATGATGAATCTTTGTTCCCAGAAGTTCCTAATCGATAGTAGAAAAGGCAGCATAAACAGTTAACTGTAGTAGAACTCAGAGAGTGATAATGGTGCATCTATCTGTTGCTTTGGGAAAATTTACTTCTGGCTAAGGATTTAGGAAAGATCTACATCTCTATACTTTATGGGTACATAAAGTGTGTGTACACTCCCACGTCCTCGTCTCTAGCCTTGTTTTTTCTCCAGAACTTAAGTGGCAGAGAATATAATATTCATACTTTGAAGGGTGCAGCAGTTTTAATTCACAATGAGAAAGTGGATATTACAGAAAGGGGAATCAAAGTGAGCAGAGAATAGCAAGTCACCAATTCTGGATCATTTGCCTACTTAGTTCAGTAGGTAATAGGCAGCCACAGGTCTATTGAGAGAGCAGTGAGCTGAGCAAAGCTCATCATGAGAATTAAAATGGTAGCAGTGAATAAAATGATTTGGAGACTACGTGGTAGATTTCTACATCGAGTAAAACACTCATACCTGAAGTAAAGCAGAAGTAGTGGCTGATGAAGACTAGGGGAGCAAGATTTTGGAGAGAGACTCAACTAGATTTAGAGACTTACTATATAGGAGGAAAAAATGGTGAAAAAGAAAAAGCCAACTTTCGGGGGGGTCTCCCATTAACAGAAACAAGAAAGACCTAAGGTTTGGTGAAATGCTAAGAGAAATAATGAGTTCAGCTAGCCAAGCTGAGATTAAAATGGTGGCAGAATTTTCTGGAGAGACAACAAAGAGGGAATGTGGGCTTGGAAATCAGGAAAGACGTAAGGAATACACATGTGTAACATATTGGCACTCCTTGAACAAATAGACTATTCATTCATTTATTCAGTAAATATTTATTGAACTCTGGGAGGCCAAGGCGGGCGGATCGTTTGAGCTCAGGAGTTCGAGACCAGCCTGAGCAAGAGCGAGACCCCGTCTCTACTAAAAATAGAAAGAAATGATATGGACAGCTAAAAATATATATAGAAAAAAATTAGCCAGGCATGGTGGCGCATGCCTGTAGTCCCAGCTACTCGGGAGGCTGAGGCAGAAGGATCGCTTGAGCCCAGGAGTTTGAGGTTGCTGTGAGCTAGGCTGACGCCACTCTAGGCACTCTAGCCCGGGCAACAGAGTAAGACTCTGTCTCAAAAAAAAATATATATATATATATTTATTGAGTATGTACAGTACACAGGCACTGTTCTAAGCAGATACAGGGATACAGCAGTATATAAAACAGACCCCAGAAAATCCCTGCTTTCATGGAGCTTACATTCTAGAATAGGATAACTAATAGATAATGGTGATACATGCTAAGAAGAAGAATAAAGCAAGTAAAAGGAAATAGAAAGTCTTCAAGGTTGAAATTTAGAAAGAGTGGTCAGAGAAGGTCTCACTGAAAAGGTGACATGTGAGTAAAGACCTGAAGGCAGTGAAGAAAATGAGCCTATCTAGGAGAAGAAAATTTCAGGCCAAGGGAACAGCAAGTACAAGGGCCCTGAGGTAGATACCTCCTATGTTCTAGGAAAAGTAAGCAGCCTAGTATGGCTTGAATGGAGTGAGCAAATAGGAGGGTAATAGGAAATAAAGTCAGAGAAAGAGGCCGGGTGCGGTGGCTCACGCCTGTAATCCTAGCACTCTGGGAGGCCAAGGCGGGTGGATTGCTCAAGGTCAGGAGTTCGAGACCAGCCTGAGCAAGAGCGAGACACCCCCCCCCCCGTCTCTACTAAAAATAGAAAGAAATTATCTGGCCAACTAAAATATATATAGAAAAAATTAGCCGGGCATGGTGGCGCTTGCCTGTAGTCCCAGCTACCCGGGAGGCTGAGGCAGTAGGATCGCTTAAGCCCAGGAGTTTGAGGTTGCTGTGAGCTAGGCTGATGCCACGGCACTCATTCTAGCCCGGGCAACAAAGCGAGACTCTGTCTCAAAAAAAAAGAAAGAAAGAGAAAAGAGGGCTAAGTCACATAGGGTCTCATAGATCATTTTAAAGATTTTGGCTTTTACTCTGAATAAGCTGAAAGCCATGGGAGAGTTTTGAGCAGAGAAGGGATATGATCTAACTTTCTAACAGGATCCTTCTAGGTACCACACTGAGCATAAGCTAAAGAGGGAAAAGGGTGGAAGAAGAAAGACTACTTAGAAGTTATTTCAGCAATCCAGGCAAAAGTTGATAGTAAATCATCTTTTGATGTAGTAGCAGTGAAGGTAATTAGAAATGGTCAGGTTCTGGGGCCAGGTGCAGTGGCTCATGCCTGTAATCCTAACACTTTGGGAGTCCAAAGTTGGAAAATCACTTGGGGTCAGGTTTGAGACCAGCCTGAGTAAGAGCGATACCCTGTCTCTACTAAAAATAGAAAAAATTAGTTCAGCATGGTGGTACACACCTGTAGTTGCACCTACTCGGGAGGCTGAGGCAGGAGGCTCACTTGAGCCCAGGAGTTTGAGGTTACAGTGAGCTATGATGACACCAATGCACTCAAACCAGGACAACAGAGTAAGACTCTGTCTCAATAAAAAAAAGAAAAGAAATGTTCAGGTACTAGGTGCATTTTTAAGGTAGACCTGTAAGAATTTGCTCACAAAAATAAATAAATAATTTGCTCGGCCAGGCATGGTGGCTCATGCCTGTAATCCTAGCACTCTGGGAGGCCGAGGCAAGAGGATTGCTTGAGCTCGGGAGTTTGAGACCAGCCTGAGCAAAAGCAAGACCCCATCTCTACTAAAATAAAAAGAAATTAGCCAGACAACTGAAAATAGAAAAAATTAGCTAGGTATGGTGCACACCTGTAGTCCCAGCTACTCGGGAGGCTGAGGCAGGAGGATTGCTTGAGCCCAGGAGTGTCAGGTTGCTGTGAGCTATGATAACACTACTACACTCTAGCCCAGGCAACAGAGCAAGATTCTGTCTCAAAAAAAAAAAAAAAAAAAAAAAATTGGCAAAACCAAAAAGGATCAAGTACATCCAATGCTGCATGGATGGAGAAATAAGCATTCTTATACACTGCTGACAGCAGTATAAATTGGTAGAACCATGTTGTGGCACAATTTTGGCAGTGACTATCATAATATATTGTGAAGTAAAAAGCAAGTTGCAGAATAATGCATGTTTTTTGCAAAATAAAGCAACATGTGTATAGATATTATATATAGAGACATATATGTTTAAGCATAGACAAAAGACTGAAAGGATATACACCAAATTATCATTTGTGGCTTTGGAGGGAATAGGACTTGGCTAGAACCAGGTGGGCAGCAGAACTTGGGACTAAGGAAGGAGAGGAAGTGGAAACCACATAGGAGAGACGCACCCACTGCTGCGAAATGCTCCACAGCCAATATAGGGCAAGTGCTCCCCTGGCTTCTCCCTTTCTCCCACCACCAATCTCCTGCCGGTGCCTCCCATCTGCTGAATCTAGCTATTTGGCAAAGGAACTGGGCAATGAAGTTTTCAGAAGAAGAACAGAGAATGGGTCTGAAAACAAAGATGCAATGACCAAAGAGATGGAAAACCAGGTATGAAAAAAAGGAAAAAACTTAGTAAAAAACACAGCAGGAAGCAAGGCAAGTCATCCTGTAAAGTAGTAAAAAATAATTAGCAAATGTTACTAAATTTTTTTAAATGGGGTGAGTAGACTGTCCTGGAAGTGGGCCAGAAGACTCCTGTTCATAGTAATCCATTCAGTTAACGTACTGAGGATTACTATAAACCATGTGCTGTGCTGCAGTGGGAACGGAGATTAAACAAGACCAGGCTTCAGCCCTCAAGAATCTCAGGAGGAAGACAAATGTGTAAACACACAATTACAATAGACTTAAATAATTTCAGTGAGCTCGGGGACAAGGCCTGACATTAGGCTAAACTGTGCCTTTGTGTATGATAGAAAAAAGCACCCTCTCTGAAAGGATGCAGTGCCAGGGTATACAACTTGGCAAGCTGAATGCAGCTGGATTTCAGCCCTCTCTGGACCCCTCAGCCAAGTACTTTTGGGCAGAGTGCAAAGTGCACATCCATACATGGCTTTCTTGCCAGAGGAGGAGACTGGAACCTATGGGAGGAAGAAAGAGCCAGCCGATGAGGATAGGCACCTGTGCAGCAGGACGCCGTAGGAGCCCAGCCTCCTAGCCCAGAACATCATGAGATACCTCAATGGTTTCACTTGCTTCTGGTGCTGCTGTGGCAAAGAAAACTCCCAGAAATTTGGAAGGGCTCCTTTGGAAGGAAAAATTGACAGATGGTGTTTACAGCTTTGCTTTGGTTCTCATATCAGAGTGAATGCTAGATGTTTTCTTCTGGTTTCCAAGATAGTGTTTTATTTTTTTTTTATTTTTTATTTTTTTTGAGACAGAGTCTCGCTTTGTTGCCCAGGCTAGAGTGAGTGCCGTGGCGTCAGCCTAGCTCACAGCAACCTCAAACTCCTGGGCTTAAGCGATCCTTCTGCCTCAGCCTCCCAAGTAGCTGGGACTACAGGCATGCGCCACCATGCCCGGCTAATTTTTTCTATATTTTTAGTTGGCCAGATAATTTCTTTC
>JAQIFY010005589.1:0-10931 GCA_028533085.1 Varecia variegata | reverse complement strand
GGTCTCATGGACCACCATGAAGGGCAGCCTGATGGGACAACCAAACTCATTCCTCCCCTCGTCCTCTGTGACCTCGAGAGAATCACCTTTGTTATCTGGAAACAGACAGCCTATCCCTAAAATTAGAAATTCTAAGTCCTTTTTATTTTTTTCCTTCTTCTTTCCTTCTTCCCTCCCTTCCTTCCTTCCATTTTTTTTTGTCTTTTTCTTTGTTTCTTTGGTATTCCCCTAGCCCCAGTGCCTACAGAGAAAACTGTACAATTGAACATATTTCTCCAAGTTAACAACATTGTGGAAGTGGAGAAAGCCTACATTTTGCTGTCAACAGAAAGTTACCCATTTAAATGGGATCTAACCCATTGCTATTTCTAAGTTCATCTTTGCTTCAAGAAGTCCTGTTTTACAAGTGCTTTCTACTCCATTAGATTGCATATACTTCCCTGCAAGTTCAATCAGTGGCTGAAATACTAAAACAAAAATATTAACAATAAAACCTTTCACAAAAATTCATATTTACTAGGGCTGATTTTTTCATTAGCTTTTGTTTAATGTTATTATACATATACACATATTATATTTCATGAAGCAATGACTATGATATACAGCCTAGATCTGGTCATTCTACTTTCTTCCTCTCCATTTTTTCCTCCCCAATTTCATGCCCTCCTCTAGCCCATTTTAGCATCTCCTGGTTCTTCCCTGTCTTTAGCATATTCTTATAAACATGTGGGTGCGTAGATACCTTTAAATTTTGGAGGCTGTCTTTTTTATATAAAACAAACATTTCATTGTATTTAGTTTCCTGAATCTTGCTGATGGGGATTCATGCATTTTACCTCATGAATATGGAAAATTCCTCCCAGACAACTGGAACATTTGCATTTTCAGGCCTCCATATTACTCCACGGTACACATACTCTCAATGTCTTCAATCACTCCCAACTGTTGGACACCTCCTCCTTTTCCCTGGGGTTTTGTCCCAGAACGGTGCTGTGATGGACATGCTTTCATCCCAGGTCTCCAGAGCCTGAGCAGCATTTCAGGGTGGAGGGAAAGGCCACCCACAGGGATGAGAAAGGCCATAGTCTATAGGATTCATTGTACCCGAGAAGGCAAATCCCTTTTAACATTTTCAAATGGAAACTCATGCAAATTACACAAGCACTTTTAAGATGAACCTGAGGCTTCCAAGAGCCTCTCCTCTGAGATGATCTGCCTGGAGCTGAGCCCCAAGCAGAGGAGCGCACCTCCACTCTCCTGTTCAGTGGAGCTCCAGCAGCCCAGACCAGAGGAGCTTCTTGCAGCTCAGACACTGGGGTTCCAGGTCTGCCCCCTCCTCCACAGGACAGTGCAGTGACTGTCAGGACACGGCTGAGTTCCAGGCCAGGAGGACACAGTTTCCACCCTTTACCCCCAGAAGGCAGCTATTTGATCTCTCTGCATCCCTCTTTCTAGGCAGTTCCAGGCTCTCTGGGCTTCCCTGCTAATGCGGCAAAAGTGGCCTCACCTCCCTGGTTAAGGTCCTTTTAATGCAGCCAAGGCTGGCCAAGCTCAGGGTTCCCAGCCTGCTCACCACCAAAAGGCCGTTTCATTCTTTCTATTTACCATGGGCTTATTTAATAGGCTGCATTTTTACATTATAACGGATTGGTTTTCTCTTTCTGTTCCCCAAAAATAACAGAACCAAAGCAGCCCTCCCAGGGGTGGCAGCCCAGCTATCCCAGCTCCACACAATTGTTTCACCTTCCCAGGGACCTCTGGCTACTCACTGAGGAGGAGGCTGATGAACTCCAGGAGCCTGGAGGCCCAGTAAGGCATCTGGTGCTCTGAGCAGGGCCCCATGGCAGGCTGCCCACCAGCCGAGTCAGCGGCATCGGAAACATTGAAGGGGGAAGAAACCAGCTTACACAAGCTTTCCCACCTCAAGGGCAGGACTAGCCAGTTACTACTGGGGAGACAGCCCATCAGTCTAGAGAAAGAGCCATTCAGCTCTTCTGTAGATGCTGTGCACACTCAATAAGTAATTGCAGAGAAATAGGTAACTTCACACTGTGATGTGCCTGACATCACATTGACCAGGACCCCCTCCCTCATCACATTGACCAGGACCCCCTCGCCATGGTCACAGCCAGCTTGGTGCTCTCACACATGCCCTGCCCTGATGCTTCTCTGCTTACCTGGGTTCACAGCTCTGCCCCAGGCTACCCTGGTCACAGAGAACTCACTCACTTACAGCAAACAAGAGTGGGCCCCTCCTGACTTGATAGCTTTTCTCCGTCCATATCCCATTTAGTTTGATTCTCATTTTGGTTATTGGATATTTCTTTTCTTCTGCTGGGTTTAGGATTGGTTAACTCTTCCTTTTCCAATTCCTTGAGATGATTTATGAGATTGTCAATTTGTGATCTTTCTGTCTTTTCAATGTGGGCATTTAAGGCTATGAGTTTTCCTCTCAGGAATGCTTTTGCTGTATCCCACAGAGTTTCATAACTTGTTCCCATTATCATTCAGGTTGAAGATCTCTTGATTTCCATCTTTATCTCCTCCCTGACCCCACTATTATTCAGGAATAGGTTGCTTCATTTGCATGATTTTGTGTAGAGATGAGTGTTTCTGTTGGAGTTGATTTCTAATTTTATTCCACTGAGATCTGAGAAGATACATGGTATAATTTTATTTTTTTTAATTTGTTGAGACCTCTTTTGTGGCCTAGGATGTGATCAGTCTTAGGGAAAGTTCCATGAGCTGATGAGAAGAATGTATATTCAGTAGTTTGGGGGTAGAATGCTCTGTGGATGTTTGACAAGCCCATTTGTTCTAGAGTTCTGTTTAAGTCCATTGTTTCTTTGCTTATTTTCTGTTTAGAGGGTCTGTCAAGTTCTGTCAGTGGGGTGTTGAAGTCCCTGGCTATTATGGTGCTGCTGTTTATCATTTTCTTTAGATCAAGTAGGATTTGCTTTATGTATCTGGGTGCTCCTTTGTTAGGTGCATAAACATTCAGGATTGTTAAATCTTCTTGCTGAATTGTTCCCTTCACCATTGTATAGTGACCATCTTTGTCTTTCTTTACTTTTGTGGATTTGAAGTCTATGTTATCTGATATAAGAACAACTACACCAGCTTTCTTTTGGTTTCCATTTGCGTGGAATATTGTTTTCTATCCCTTCACCTTAAGTCTCAATGAATCTTTGTGGGTTAGATGCATTTCTGGAGACAACAGATACTTGCCTTGTAATTTTTTATCCATTCAGCCAACCTTTGTCTCTTCACTGGGGAGTTCAAGCCATTCATATCTATTGAAAGAATTGATAATTGGAGTGGGGTGTATTTCTGCTCATCCTGTTGGGTAGACCCTTATTGCTTTGTTTTACTTCTTGAGCCGTCATAGAATCTGGGTTCTGTACTTTAGCTTTTGGATGATTTTGCACTGGTGAGTGTCTATTGTGCTGATCAGTGTGTAATGCAGGTCTGAGTACTTCCCACAGGCAGGTCTGGTCTTCACAAATTCCCTCACTGATTGCTTGTCTGGGAAATTCTTTATTTCTTCCTCAGATAAAAAAGTTAGCTTTGTAGGATACAAAATTCTAGGCTGTCCATTATTATGTTTTAGAAAAATGAGGATGAGTTCCCGGTCCCTTCTAGCTTGTAAGGTTTCAGTTGAGAAGTCTGCAGTTAGTTTCATAGGTTGCCTTTGTAGGTTACCAGCTGTTCTCACCTCACTGCTGGTAGGAGTGCATCTTTTGTGTTTACTTTGGACAGCCTACTGACTACGTGACATGGCGATTGCCTTTTTGTGATGAATCTTCCTGGAGTCCTAGGGGCTTCTTGTACCTGGATATCTAGATTTCTAGCTAGGCCAGGGAAAATTCTTCTCAATTATTCCCTCAAATAAACTATCCAACCCTTGTGTATTTTCTTCGTTGTCCTTAGGGATGCCTATGATTCTTATATTTGCCACTTTACATAATCCCACATTTCTTGTAGGCTTTGCTCATTCCTCTTTTTCTCTGTTCTTTCTCTTTGACTTATTTGTTTAGCTCATAGGTGTTCTCTCCAAGCTCTGAGATTCTTTCTTCTGCCTGATCTAGCCTATTCCTAAGACTTTCCATTGTGTTTTGTAAATTCTTAAAGGAATGTTTCATTTCCATAATATCTGTTTTGTTTTTCTTTCATACCCCATTTAATAAGTGAAAGACCTTTTCTCATTTTTTGAAAATGTTGACTGTTGCCTAAGTAAGAAGCTATGTGCAAAAGAAAAAATCTCTTTGTGGAGAATGTTAACTGTGTACCATCTCTACAATAATATTAGCATTTACCTTCTGCTGGCAGCCATATGGCTCCCTCAGCTGCCACTAATGCTAGTCATCCTCTCCATATACTCTATGCAAAGATAAATCCCCACAGAAGCTGACAGGCTCTTGGCTGGATTGAACCATGACTTTCCACTAAGCTTCTACCAGCCCTGATCCTACTATCTAGGAGGAGCGGGATAGAGAAGTGTACACTCCCTCTGGTCACAGCCTCAGCTGGCTCAAACTCTCCACCACCTACTGAGATTCAGGCCCTGGTCTCTTCTCTCCAAACCTGGGAAGCCCACAGCATTCAAGAGCTCCACCTCCCATTACCATGGGGAGCTGCACCATCCTCCTAAACACGGAGCAGTGCCACCTTCTCCTCCACGCTGCGGCTTCTGCTGTGCCTGCCCAGGCAGAACACCCCCAAGGGGACATCTGCAGGCTGGTCCCAGGACTCAAAGTACTCAGGTCACTGTGTATTAATTCCATGTAATGAATGCGAAACCAGAGTCCTGGCGGGGGGTGGTATGTAACCTGTAAAAGGTCACCCAGCTAAGCAAAGGACAAGGTCTGGACTCCTGACAAGCAGATCAGGATTCATTCCTCAACATCACACCTGGTCTCCCAGCCCACTGTATGGCCTCAAGCAAGTCACCAGGAGTCCAGTCTGTCCTCTCCCCCAAAAGTATTCTGCAGATTCCCAGACAAGAGAATATTCAAGATTGCCTTGATTCCCCCCTCCACCTAGTAATGGCGAAGTCACTTCAAAAGGCCGTCCATGAGTTCCAAGGTCAGAAACTTCTCACATGGAATCAAAATTGGCCATCTGTATATCTTCTTTGGAAAAATGTCTATTCAGAGCCTTTGCCTATTTTTAAATTATTATTTTTGTTTTTGGCTATTGAATTATATGAATTTCATATATTTTTAGATATTAACTACTTATCCAATGGTTTGTAAATATTAATATTTTCTCCAAATCCATAGGTTGTCTATTCACTCTGTTGATAGTTTCCTTTGCTGTACAGAAGCTTTAAAGTTGAATATAATCCCAGTTGTTTGTTTTTGGTTTTGATGCATGTGCTTTTGTGTCATATCCAAAAAATCATTGCCAAGACCAATGTCAAGGAGCTTTTTCGCCGTTTTCTTCTAGGAGTTTTATGGTTTCACATATTACATTTAATACTTTAATGCATTTCAAGTTAATTTTTGTAGGATGTAAGATGAGTCCAACTTCATTCTTTTGGATGTGGATATCATGTTTTCCAAACACCATTTATTGAAGAGGCTATCCTCTCCCCTTTTTATATTCTAGGTGCTTTTTTCAAAGACTAGTTTCTGGGCTCTGTATATGCCAATACCATACTGTTTTGATTACTAGAGTTTTGTCATATACTTTGAAACAAGGAAGTCTGATGCCTCTGCTTTTCTTCTTTTTGCTCAAAATTACTGGGGCTATTTGGTGTCTTTGTAATTCCATATAAATGTTAAGATTTTTTTCTATTTCTTTGAAAATGCCATTGAAATTTTGATAGGAATTTCTTTTAAACTGTAAATGCTTTTGGTAGTATGGGAATTTTAACATTATTAATTTTCTAATGCATGATCACATAATATCTTGCCATTGATCTGTGTCATCTTCAAGTTTTTCATCAATATTTCATAATTTTCAGTGTATAGATTTTTCATCTCCGTGGTTAAATTTATTCCTACGTATTTTATTCTTTTGGTGCCACTGTAAATGGAAATATTCTCTTAATTGAGGGTGTGTAGTTCATTGTTAGTGCATAGTAATGCCAATAATTTTTTATTGTCAATATCATATCCTGCAACGTTACTGAATTCATTTATTAGTTCTAAGAGTTTTTTGGTGGATCCTTTAAGGCTTCCTATATATAAGACCATGTCATCTGCAAACAGAGATAATTTTACTTTTTCCTTTTTTATTTAAATATCTTTTATTTCCTTTCCTGTATAATGGTTTTAGCTAGGGTTTCCAGTATTATGTTAAATGCAGATGATGAAAGTGGGCATACTTGTCTAGTTTCTGATCTTACAAAAAACACCTTTGACTTTTCACCATTGAATACGATGTTGGCTGTGGGCCTGTTCTATATGGCAATTATTATGTTGAGGTACATTCCATATATACCTAATTTGTTTACAGGGTTTTTTTGCTATATTAATACATTTTTATTTTTCTAGTTTTCTTTTCTAGCACAAGCAATTTATTTAAAAATCTATGTAAAGATATTGCTATAGTAGGACTGTTTTGTCCCCACCAAAACTCATATTTTTTAATCTATGACATTAGCTTTTTATTTATTTTTTCTTTTTTATTTCAGAATATTACAGGGATACAAATATTTTGGTTACATGAATTGCTTTTATGCTGCTTAAGTCAAAGTTATAAGTGTGCCCATTACTCTGATAGTATACACTGTACCCATTAGGTATGATTTCACACATCTCCTCCTTCCCTCTCCTGCCTGCTTGATTTCCATTGAGTTTTACTTCCATCTGTGCACATGAATGCTGATCGGTTAGGTCCAATTTACTACTGAGTATATGTGGTGCTGATCGGTTAGGTCCAATTTACTACTGATTATATGTGGTATTTGTTTTTCCATTCTTGCCAGAGCTCACTTAGGAGAATGGTCTCCAGTTCCTTCCAGATTGTTGCAAAAGGTTTTGGTGCATTTTTTGTGGCTGAGTAGTACTCCATGGTATACATATACCACATTTAATAAAATCCACTCATGAATTGATGGACACTTGGGTTGATTCCACATCTTTACAATTGTGAATTGTGCTGCAATAAACATTCTAGTGCAAGTCAATTTTGATAAAATAACTTTTTTTACTTCAGGTAAAACCCAGTAGTGGGACTGCCAGGTAAAATGGTAGGTCTACTTTAGTTCTTTGAGGACTCTCCATACTCTTTTCCATAGAGTTTGTACTAGTTTGCAGTCCCACCAACAGCATAGAAGCATTCCTTTCTCTCAAAGGATGCCAGCATCTATTGTTTTGGGACTTTTTGATAAAAGCCATTCTCACTGGGGTTAGGTGATATCTCACTGTGGTTTTGATTTGCATTTCTCTGATGATTAGTGATGTTGAGCATTTTTGCATATGTTTATTACCCATTAGTCTATCTTCTTTTGAAAGCTTCTGTTCATGTTTTTTGTCCACTTTTTAATGGGGTTCTTTGATTTTTTTCTTGTAGATTTGCTTGAATTCTTTGTAGATTCTGGTTATTAGCCCTTTATCAGATGTATAGCATGCAATTATTTTCTCCCATTCTGTAGGTTTTCTATTTGCCCTGTTCATTGTTTCCTTGGCTATGCAGAAGCTTTTTAATTTAATCAAGTACCAATTATTTTTTGTTGTTGTTGCTGTGATTGCCCTTGGGGTCTTCTTCATAAATTCTTTGCCTAGGCTGAAATCTAGAAGAGTTTTTCCAACATTTTCTTCTAGCATTCTTATGATTTCATGTCTTAGAGTTAAGTTTGTTGTCCATGTTGAATTCATTTTTGTGAGTGGTAAGAGATCCTGTTTTAATCTTCTACATGTGGCTATCCAATTTTCCCAGCACCATTTATTGAATAAAGGTTCTTTTCCCCAGTGTATATTTCTCTCGACTTTGTCAAAGATCAGATGGCAACATGTGGATGGTTTTATATCTGGGTTCTCTGTTCTATTGCACTGGTCTATGTCTCTGTTTTGGTTCCAGTAGCCTTTTGGTATATTTAAACATCTGGCAAAGTGATGCCTCCAGATTTGTTCCTTTTGCTTAAGACTGCTTTAACTATTCAGACTCTTTTCTGGTTCCAAACAAAGCATAGAATTATTTTTTCTAGATCTCTGAAAAATGACATTGGTATTTTGAAGCAGATTCCATTGAATCTGTAAATCACTCTAGGTAGTATGGACATTTTAACAATGTTGATTCTGCTGATTCATGAGCATCATATGTTTTTCCATTTGTTTACATCATCTGAAATTTCCTTCCTCGGTGTTTCATAGTTCTCTTTATACAGATCTTTCACCTCCTTACTTAAATATATTCCTAGGTATTTTATAATATTTCCTTTGTAGCTATTTTGAAAGGTATTCAGTCAGCTTGACTATTGTTGCTGTATAGGAATGCTACTGAATTGTGTACATCGATTTTGTAACCTGAGACTTTTCTGAATTTGTTTATCAACTCCAGGAGTCTCTTGGCAGAATCATTGGGGCTATTTAAATAGAAGATCATATCATCAGCCTAGAGCAATTGTTTGACCTCCTCTTTCCCCATTTGGATACCCTTAATTTCCTTCTCTTCCCTGATTGCTCTGGCTAGGACTTCCAGCACTATGTTGAATAGAAGTAGTGACAGTGGATACCCCTGTCTTGTTCCAGTTGTAAGTGGAAGTGCTTTCAACTTTACCCCATTCAGTATGATGTTGTCTATGGTTTTGTCATGTATAGCTTTTGTAATTTTTATATATGTTCCACCTATGCCTATTTTGTTAAGAGTTTTTATCATAAAAGCGTGCTCAATTTTGTCAAATGCTTTTTCTTCATCTATTGAAATGATCATATGATCTTTGTTTTTGCTTCTGTTTATGTGGTGAATCACATTTATGGATGTATGTATGTTGAACCATTTTTGCAATGCTGGTATGAAGCCCACTTGTTCTTGGTGGATTATTGCTTCCATATGCTGCTGAATTCTGTCTGCTAGAATTTTATTGAGGACTTTTACATCTTTATTCATAATAGTGTTGGTCTATCATTTTCTTTTTTTGTTGTTGTTTGTGTACTAAGGGCTTGAAATCATGCAAATTACTCTTTCCACTGCACAGGAAGATAACTTTGGCTCCAGTGGCTTAGTCTGAGGCTTAGGTCCAGCTTAGCACAGGTGAAAAAGAAGGCGGCTTTGGTTGACTTGCATGATGTGCCCTAGACACTCCCCCGAATCCACACACGCAAACACACACACACTGCTCATCACAGCCAAGGGAGGCCTATGTGAGACCTGCGAAGGAAGCCTCAGGCCAGTCCCTGTGGGGGCTTCCACCCTCCCATGCTGCCTCCTTTGACCCGAACTCAGCACCCAGAATCCAGGTCCTAACTCCCTCCCTTGTGGCACAGTCAACACCTCTGCGCGGCTCCCACACCTGGGCTTGTGTTCTCAGAATTACACACACTAGCGACACAGCAGAAGTGGTGGGGATTTGCTGCCAGCACAATCAGACAGGGTCCCCTTGGGAAGGTTTTGGAGAAGACTCAGAATCCTTCTGAATGACAGACCAAGAGCCCTCACCCGGCAGGGGTGAGGATCCTGAGAGTGAGGGCAGCATGGGGAGGTGTCACAGAACGTAACCAGGCCATGAGTACCCTAGAGCTTATGGTTGTGAAGTCAGGCTAACATAGACCATGGGCAGGTGGAGCTGAACTGTAGCTGGGAGACGCAGGTGTCTGCAGGCTTCAGGCTCAGAGAACACGTGTCCCGGTGGTGCCGATTCTCCCGCTTAAACGATATTCGTGGCCCGGCCTGGTACACAGACCTCACTGTAGACAGTACTCACGGGCCACTTTCCTTCCACATGTAGTTCACCGAGGCCCTGGAATGCAAGACACAGGGGTCCTGGAGCAGCTGAGGGATAAAGTGGCCCCAGAGGGACCTGCAGAGCCAGAGCCCACTGACATGCTCTGCTCATGAAATTCCCCAAAATGCAAAGCATTATATTGACACCAGTTACAACTTTTTATTAGTAAATGGTGTTGATTGTCCAGAAATACATGAACAGGTGACAGGGCGACAAGTGGAAGATGCCTGGGTTTGGAAGCCCAGGGCTGGGCGGTGAAGGACCTGGGAGTGCCCTGGATGGCCAGTGCTCCAGCCATCACCTTGTTCTTACCCACCTGAGACTCCTGCTTCATCAGCTCTTCATAGTGGATGCCACCATCCTCAACGCTGTGGTCCTTCTGCAATCGGTTACCTGAGCCACACACAGACAATCCTTAAATCTGTGCCTTGGAGACCTCTATCCCTCCCAGTGCCATGGACGCCAAAGCTGTGGCCACATGTACCATCCCATCTGCAGGAGACTCCCCTGGCACCCACATTCAGGAGAAAGGGGACCAAGTTCTAGTGGAGGAGGGGAGGTATCTGGGCCTGGAAGGAGAAGTGCAACCTGCCTCTTTCTGGTTCCATCCTCTTCTTCTTCTTCCCACGTGTCTTCCAAAGGTATGATATAGCTTCCAGGATCAACATCAAAACCACAATAGGCCCTAGGATGACTGCCAGCAGGCTAGCCACATCCCATCCATGTGAATCTGTTTTCCTCATACAAAGAATGAACAAGATTAAGGCAGGAGAGAACATGAGATACCCATTTCGAAGGGGAGACACAGGGGGAAAGCGGGTGGAGGGGCACGAAGGGGTTTGGTGCACAAGCTGAAGAGGGAGGACCAAGGCAGATCCATTCATTCAACCAGACACTGTGCTGCTGCTTGTGCCAGGGATACTGAGATGAACAAGACGATGTCCATGCCCTAAAGCAGCTCATGTCCCAGGAGGGAAGACTGAGAAAAGATCAACTGCCAGCCAGAGGAACCCTGCTCCATCAGAGGTTTACACCTTGT
>JAQIFY010005588.1:0-10931 GCA_028533085.1 Varecia variegata | reverse complement strand
CTAATTTTTCTATATATATTTTTAGTTGGCCAGATCATTTCTTTCTATTTTTTTTTTTTACTAGAGACGGGGTCTCGCTCTTGCTCAGGCTGGTCTCGAACTCCTGAGCTCAAACAATCCACCCGCCTCGGCCTCCCAAGTGCTAGGATTACAGGCGTGAGCCACCGCGCCCGGCCGCAACATTCACTCTTTATGGAAGAACAAAAGGTTAAAGATAATTTTTTTAAACAAATAGGCTTATACTGAAAACATGTTAACTGAGGTTTCTGTTTATAATTCTGTGCTATAGGTGAATTGTTTTGTGTTCTTTTTAGCATTAATCAACTATATCTACATATGACAGGTCTAAGTTTAATTTTTAAACCATTTCTTTTCCAGTTTTAGTTGTGTTCTTCCCACTAAAAAATGTAAACTGTGAATAGTAGAACATTTCACATGTGAGTTAAATGAGAGTTTTGCCACATGTTCTAAATTCTTTATCATAAAAAGGCTTATTTTTCTACACTCATATTTAAGATTCATGTAATAAGAGGTTTAGTGATAGACTCAGCTGGATGAAAGAGATCTTAAAGGTAATTTTGTTTCACCATCATGACTCCACTTAAATTCTGTTTCAGTTTTCTATACAACAGTCTGAGTTCAGCATTTGTTTGAAAACCATCTAAAATAGTTGAATGCTTCACTGCCTTTGGACACAGCTTATTACATTTTGGAATACCCAAATCATGACAAGACTTCATTCTCTTGGGACACAGAGAACACACTCTCTTGGGACATAGAGGACACACACTCTCTTTATTTCCCTTCTGTCTCACTGGCGACTTCTGGGTCTCTTGCTGAATTTTCCTCTGAATACTGAGGGCATCAAGGCTTAACCCTCAGCCTTCTCTTCTTTCATCCTATCTGTAATTAGTTTTATCTTATCCCATGCCTTTGAACACAGATCATGCTGAGGACTCTCAAATGTGTAACACTAGCCCATTGAGCTCTATACTCCTGTATCCAACTTTCTATTTGATAATATCTCCACTTGGCTATCTGATGAGTGTCTAAAACTTAACTAGGCAAAACAGTACTCCTGATGACCAATCCACCCTCACACTCCCATACAAAATCTCCTTCTGTCTCACATTTTCTCCACAGAGATTTTCCTCTTTCCTGCATCCAATCTGCCACCATGACCTGCTGGCTTTATCTCAAAAATATATACCAAATTCATCCAATTCTCTCCATTTTCTTCCCACCACTCCCATACTCCCATCTCCCATAATTAGAAAAAAATCACCAATCACTGTTACATTACCCTATTTTATTTTCTTCCTAGTACTTATCATTGCTTGAAATTATTTAGTTTATTTAGTATCTGTCTCCTCATTAGAATAAAATCTCCTTAAGAGCAGAATAGTCTTGTCGCTCACTTTTGTTTCCAAGAATGCCTAAAATATATTGGTTGAGTGAAGGATATATGGAGAACATTTTTACAAGGAGTTGAAAACTGCCGCTAAGTTTAAGTCCTCTAACAGTATTAGTCTCTTTTTTGGATAGGGTCCATATTGTCAATGTCCCTTTTAAAGTGTAGTATACACAGAAGTATACAATAGTCAAGTGTTATCTGACCAGTACTAAACACAGCAAAACTGTAACATTTTTCAATAAATGCTATTTGAAATAATAGTATCTCTTTTTTGGCAGCTATGTTACAATATTGGCTTCAATTAAACGTACAATTAACTCAAAATCTCATTTTAAAAAAGTATTTCTATAGGGTTATGATTTCCTCCCATTTAATACTTAAACAGTTAGGATTTGGGTATGAGTTTTAGCGTTGGTCCCTAACTCTCATTTTGCTAAACTCAGAGCAACATTACAAGATGTTAGAGTCTTTTTTAATCCAGATTCTGAAACTTAGCACATTAGTTATTTCTCTCAGCTTCACAGTGTCTGCAAACACATGCCATCAGATCCTTACTTAAGGCATTAAGAAAAATGTTCAGTGGGATAGTTCTTAAGATAGACTTCCACAGCCCACATCTGAAGTCCTATCTCTACTAACACCATTCCATTAATAAACACATTTTGGGTACAGTAGTTAATTTCAGTTTACTCATTTATCCACACTGTCACACAGACTGAAAGTTTGTACTTCATCCATAAGGTAACATGGATACTTATCATAAAAGATCAATCTCTCCTTTAGCCTTTATCTTTAATATCATCTCATTTGTCCCCTTGAAATTCTTCCCTAATATAAAAGGATCCTTGATAGCAGCCTGGCATCTTGCCACTTAAACACTTAGAAGGGATGATGATTTTTTTTTAAAGCCTTTTTGGCTTTAAATCCAAAATGTAGCTGAAATCTCTTGATTTTCCTTTTAATGGATTAAGTTCTACATTTAGTGTAATAATTCATATTTCCCGCTTGTCCTTGAACTTTATATGGAAAACAAGTTTTAGTAATGAATACTGTTGCAAATCAGCTCCAAAAAATCAGAGAAAAAATGAAGTCCAGCCATCCTTTTCTTGGGGTAGCGCTATTGTCCAATGAACGAGTAGTGAGGATAGTACTGCAAACGCCTACACAACACGCCCGCATCAACTAGAGCAATAAAAAATGAAGTCCACACTAAACCTTGAATCAAATGTCAATCTGTACATTACAGATAATCTAAAAATCTTTTAGATGTTAGAAATAACTTCTTAGTGTCACCAAAAGTGCAAGAAAAGGAGAAATATATTTTTGTGTGATGCTGTAAATATTTGACAGCATCTTTGGTGTTATTTTAAGGGTTAAGTGAAATGAAAGGGAATCATCAGTTCTGGATCCCCCTAAAAATGATCTTTCATTTCCTTACCACTCTCATGAACAGACTCCAAAATCTATTTCAGAGGGGGAAAAAAATTTTAAAGAAGACTGTAAAATGTATACTTGAGATAAGTATTTTATATCTGACAAATTTACAAAGGCTATTGCTGAGGACCTCTATGTCTACTTTTACAACCAGGTACATAGAACCACCTCAGACACCCAGAATTAAATGACATACTGCAAGGACAATATATGGGAGGAGGGGGAGGAATGGATATGAGACATTTCTCTACCAAAAATACAGGTTCTAAAATATGTTAAAAGGTCATCAGATGGAACTGGAAACCATTATCCTAAATGAAACATCTCAGGAATGGAAAAACAAGTACCACACGTTCTCACTTATAAGTGGGAGTTAAACAAGAGATATGTGTGGTCATAAAGTGTTGTTTTTTTTGTGTTTTTTTTTTTTTTTTGAGACAGAGTCTCACTCTGTTGCCCAGGCTACAGTGCTGTGGCGTCAGCCTCACTCACAGCAACCTCAAACTCCTGGGCTCAAGCAATCCTCCTGCCTCAGCCTCCCAAATAGCTGGGACTACAGGCATGCGCCACCATGCCCGGCTAATTTTTCTATATATACTTTTAGCTGTCCATATAATTTCCTTCTATTTTTAGTAGAGATTGGGTCTCGCTGTTGCTCAGGCTGGGGTCATAAAGTGTTGTAATGGACATTGGAAACTGAGAAGTGGGGAAGGTAGGGGATGAGGAAGATTACCTAACGGGTATAATGTACACTATTCTCGTGACAGGTACACTAAAAGCCCTGATTCAGCATTATACAATTCATCCAAGTAACAAAAAACACTTGAACCCCCTAAATCTATTGAAATGAAAAATATATATATGAACTAAAAAAAGGGGGGTCATCAGTAACACAGCCTTTATATCCTCTCCATATAGACCGTATCTCTATCTTCCATATCTTTGAGACACTAGATGATGCAAAAGTAACTTCTGAATCAATTCAGAGAAATAAACTGAAGGAAGCACTGGAAGAAAGATCTTCTGCCAAGAGAAGCTAACAGCAGGAACAATCTCCAAGAGAAGTGAAGCAAGACAAAGCATTCAAAAATAGAAAATCCATTATATACATATAATGAATATATAACTGTTATTAGTTTAATATTAAACTAAAAGTCCCAAAATACCCCAGGGTTCGATAAATCAGTCATGCATAAAGTTATTATACTAACAAAGGATAAAGAGGGAGTTTGACTATAACAAAACTGAGCTCAAGGCCGGGCTCGGTGGCTCGCGCCTGTAATCCTAGCACTCTGGGAGGCCGAGGCGGGCGGATTGTTTGAGCTCAGGAGTTCGAGACCAGCCTGAGCAAGAACGAGACCCCGTCTCTACTAAAAATAGAAAGAAATTATCTGGCCAACTAAAATATATATAGAAAAAATTAGCCGGGCATGGTGGCGCATGCCTGTAGTCCCAGCTACTCGGGAGGCTGAGGCAGTAGGATCGCTTGAGCCCAGGAGTTTGAGGTTGCTGTGAGCTAGGCTGATGCCACTCTAGCCCGGGCAACAAAGCAAGACTCTGTCTCCAAAAAAAAAAAAACTGAGCTCAAGCCCTTGATCTCACTGATAATCTATCCTCCCCATCAAGATGCTTGCTGGGTTGTGAACTTCCTAAAACGTGCATAGGGCACTCTCCATCCAAATCCACAAGAGCAAATGTAATTTATCCAGAGTCATTATCGTTAAAAGTTTTAAAATATGCTTAATAATGTTAAGGAGTACACAAGCAATTGCAACTGTATTTGTAATATATTATTTCTTAAACTGAGTAGTAGTATATAGGTGTTTGATATATTATTCTTTACAACTTGTGTATTCACAATAAATTAAAAACAGTTGAGCCACTAACAAAAAAGAAAAAGATCACTTATCACCCCAAACGATGCATGCCTATCCCTTCCCTTTCAGAATCTTAACCCTGGATCTATTTTATAGATTAAGAATTAAACAATGGTCCCATGTTTTGCATATCATTATAGATGAAGCAAAAGCCTAATATTAAGTTCAGAACTATGAATACCAAACTTTATTTCCAAAATGAAATATCTTTAAAAGCATATATAAATGTATTTTACACAATTGTACTTTTGTGCAAACTATTTTGTATTCTTTTTTACTTGTATATTTTATATACCAATTTCCAAAAATTGATATAGAATACGTGTTAACCTTTGAAGTAGCTGTGTAATATTCCATTGTGTCGAATATACTGCAGTTTGCTATAATGTCTCTATTACCTAATTTAGGGTTACCCCATTTACTATCTTATCAAAAATTATTTTGCTACAAATGTGTATTATAGACCTAATACATGTCTGATATGTTGTGACACTGGTGCTAGGATCCAGTAATGACCATGACTAACCAGGCCCAGCCTTCCCAGAGATTATAACCTGGTGGGGAAGACAGACAAGAAAAATAAAAGTAAAATGAATAAAACAATCACAGTTTGTGATAAATGCCATGAAGGAAATAAACAAAGTAATGTGACAGAGAGAATGTGATGTAGGGTTGGGGTAATCTCCTTCAGATGACATCCCTGGGAAAGGCATCTCTGAAGAGGTAACATCTAGCCTGAGACAGGAACAAATAAGAGGGAGCCTGGACTAGTTTTCTGTGGTGTCATAACAAACTACCATAGATTGAGTGGCTTAAAACAACACATATTGGTTACTCAGGGCTCTGTAAGTCAGAAGTCTGGGTAAGGTAGGCTAATTCCTCTGCTCCAGTTTCCCAATATGGAAACCAAGACATCAGCCAGCTTGGACTCTGGGAGAGAGTCCACTTCCAAGCTCATTCAAGTTGTTGGTAGAATTCAGTCCTTTGTGACTGTAGGGGCTAGCCCCTTGTTTCTTTGCTGGCTGTTCTCAGCTTCTAGAGGTTGACAGCATTCCCTGGCTAGTGGCCCCCTTCATCCTCAAAGCCAGCAGCAGCGGATCAAGTTCTCAGGCTTCAGATTTCTCTGACCTCTAGTTTTGCCTCCTCTCTCCTGCTTCCAGCTAGAGAAAGTGCTCTGCTTTTAAGGGATCGTGTGATTACAATAGGCCCATCCAAATAATCTGGGATAATCTCTCTATTTTGAGGCCTGTACCCTTACTCACATCTGCAAAGTCTCTTTTGTCCTGCAATGGGTAACAGGTTCTGGGGATTAGGGCATGGACATTTGGGGGGAACATTATTTTGCCTACCACAGAATCAGACAAACACTGTTCCAAGAAAGGAAACAGCAAGTAAAAGGCACAAAATAGGAAAGAGCTTGGCCTCCACAGGACAAGGAGCAGGGAGGAAGGCACCTGTAGCTGCAGAAAAATGATGGGGAGAACCATAGTAGATGACACCATGTGCTTTTTTTCCATTTAAATTGTACAAGTTTAGAATCTATTTTGTATTTCAGAATCAATCTTAGTCATTCTAAAGCTAAAAATGGAGCTAGGCTCCATTTGTTCTATGCTCCACAATACCAAATGCCATTAACTTAATATTATGTTTTTACATCTATCTGGAGAAATTTCTTCTAATTGGCATTTTTGAACCCTAAACATTTTGGTTCTTGTATGCAAAGTTTCTTCAAATATTGATCTCTATCAATCATAGTGTATGTAAGATCTATATTTGTATATCAAGAGGCAAAAACTAAATTTAAAAAGAACTCAAAACATGAGAAAGAAATTTCATCTCAAATTCTTTCTAAAAATTAAAAAATTAAGGCCGGGCACGGTGGCTCACGCCTATAATCCTAGCACTCTGGGAGGCTGAGGCGGGAGGATCGCTCAAGGTCAGGAGTTCAAGACCAGCCTGAGCAAGAGCGAGACCCCGTCTCTACTAAAAATAGAAAGAAATGATCTGGACAGCTAAAAATACATATAGAAAAAAAAATTAGCCAGGCATGGTGGCACATGCCTGTAGTCCCAGCTACTCGGGAGGCTGAGGCAGGAGGATTGCTTAAGCCCAGGAGTTTGAGGTTGCTGTGTGAGCTAGGCTGATGCCACTGGCACTCTAGCCTGGGCAACAGAGCGAGACTCTGTCTCAAAAAATAAAATAAAATAAAATAAAATAAAAATGAAAAATTATACAAGAAAAAAACTGAATTCTTTTTTCCCAACAGCTTTCCACATAAGACTTTTGGGGTAGTATTTTGTGGTTAAGTGTTTACGAGGAGAATTGCACCTGTGCTGCGGTCTGTTTTTAAATAAACTTGCACCTGCGGTGGCTTTTCGTAGAACTGCTATTTGGGATACTACATGTCAGTTGGTTGATGCAGAGCTCTTTCCCATCACCACACTGCCTTCTGGGCAGGTCCTGCTTTACAAACGCCTTACTTTCAAAAATTCATTTGAAAAAAATCTGTTTAGATTTCATGATAATCTCTCTAGAGACACAACAAATAAAGTTCCAAGGAAACCCCTCAAACGACAATAACACGCTCCTTTCAATTCATGAACTCTAGTAGTCTGATCCCTCTCTGCTTTAAGGAAACTTCTAGTCTATTTTGGGGAGTAGTTTCCACTCCAGTCAAATATGTCTGCTTTCTTTTTCCTGTATGTAATTTTCTAATTCCTGTTTCAAAATCTTTTTTATTGTCATTTTCCTTACCAAAAATGTCTTTCTCTTTTCTTCATGCCAATCCTTGTCAAAAATCCTAAAATATTTGAAGTTAATTCTAATAAGTCTTAATGTCAGTCCATTTTGTTCACTCCTTTTTGTGTTTCTTCATTGCTAATAAATCCATCTTATATCTTGTATACCATTTTACATGGATTGGCATACTACATTACATTTTTTATCACTTTTCTTCATATATGTATAATTTATCTCCTATACTAAATTAATGTTTTCTAGATGCATAGAAGGGTTCCTAAAAAGCAATATCAAACAGCACCCCAAAAAAGGATATGAGGAAACACCAAAAGGGAACTATAAAGATTTAGTTGGGAAAATAAAACTTTTCTTGTTCTAACTCTTCTATTCAGAGTGTTTATATCACATGTCAGTACCATTCTGAATACATTTTCCCTAATAATGACGAGAAAGCATAAATCTATGATGAGGAATAGCTGGTCAATTATTTTTAAAATATCAGATGCAACTGTAAAGATGTGTCTTAAGGAACACTTCTACTCAGTCTTCCTACTAAACAAAGAGCAAGGGCTCTGAAGTCAGGTATTGCCTGAGTTCAAGTGGGACTCTGGCAAGTTATTTTAAATCTCTTCTCCTCAGTTTCATCTATAAAATGGACATGACTGTAATACATACTTCACAAGACTGATGAGAAATTAGTAAATGTAAAGCATGGAACATGCCAGAACATGGATGCAATATCTAAACAATTATTTTAGCAACTATTATTATTATTTTTTTATATTGAGAAAAGATAGCATCTTCATTCAGAGTGACATAAATGTTAAGCTTTAATGGTAGGCAGAATAATGACCCATCAAAAATGTCCCTGTCCTAATTCACAGAACCCGTGAATATGTTACATTAAATGGCTGGGGAAATTTGTGTTGCAGATGAAATTAAGGTTGCTAATCAATTGACCTTAAGATGGAGAGATTATCCTGGATTATCCAGTGGATCCAATGTAATCACAAGGATCCTAACAAGTGAAAGAGACAGGAGAATCACTGAAAGAGAGATGTGAAGATTCTGGTCTGCTGGCTTTGAAGTTGAAGGAAAGGGCCATGAGTCAGAGAATGCAGGCAGCCCCGAAAAGCAGGAAAAGGAAACAGAATCTCCCCTAGAAATTCCAGAAGGAACATAGCCCTGGTAACACCTTTAGCCCAGTGAGAGAAGTATAAAGATAATAAATTTATATTATTTTAAACCACTATAGTTGTGGTAATTTACATAGCATCAGTAGGAAATTAATATAGCCATCTTTTTGACTGGTAACTTCCTTGTATAATTGGGACAACCATGTATTTTTATGTAAAATAATTTCTCTTTAAGACAAACTGAAATAAAGTTGCCATTATGGCAAATATGTATATGTGGTCTGTAAGGCTACAGCTGCTTTCCTGGTCCTCAATTCAAATGGTTATTTATTCATTTAATATTTCTTTTAACAAATATATATTGGTATTTACTGTATGTGGCAGAGATGCAAGTGAACAAAATAGGTGTGACATTTGATCCGATGGATTTACAGTCTAGTGGGTGATGATAACATTTCTTTACATGATGATGAAGCACAGTGTGCCACGGCAGCACAGACGTGGGGAGGGATAGGCAGGGCCAAGGAAAGATTCCCAGAGGAACTGATGTCTAGGCTGAGATTGAAAGATGAGTAGAAGTTATGCGCGCGCGCGTACATACACACACACACACACACACACACACACACACACAAAAGGGATGAATGCAATCTAGGTAGAGAATTTAATATTATTGGCAATTTGGAGTTGAGAGAAAACATAACCATTTGAGGAAATGAAAGTTCAATATATCAATACAAGTCCAGAGAACATATACTATATATTTTTCAACACACTTAGCCTTAATTAAGTACCTAATACATTGCTGTGTGCCATACAAAATTAAAATATTTTACATGGATGTAAATTTGTCATTATCATATAATGTGGTTACAGTGATTTGGTATAGATAACTAAAATGTATACTTGGTTATTTAATATCCTCATCCAGTTCAGTTCCTCAGCAACAAGAAACACGTTTTCAAATATAATAGCAGAATATTGGTGATTTACATTTATCTGAAAAGAAACACTAAAGTAATGTGTTCACTGTTATTTTAAATATTATTTAACAGAACTTTAATTGTAGGGGTTAATTATCATAGTATGAAGTAATGCTCTGATATAGCAATCAGTGTAGACAAAAAATAAATTGAAACAAAAAAATTTACAGTGAATAAACAATTTAGTCAAAATCACAGAAGCAAAAAAAGACTAAATTTTCCTAAAATTAGTTAATGAAGGCATAACAGGCCAATCTCTGAATAATGTTCTCTAATTATACGTTATGATTATTTGCCTGTACTCTGAACATATCTACTACATTCATGATTTCCCAGGCCCCAAAACAAAACCAGAGAGATGCAATAGGACTGATGTCCCCTAATTCACCTATTTTTATGCCATTATATTGGTTAAAATTGATACCATGTCTCCAAGTGATCTTGTCTACAAATCTGAGGGTCCAATTTTTTCAATACACATTGAAATAGAAATGTATATGCCTCTAGACCCTACAAGTGTTGCATTGGTGATAAAATATGGAATAGGAAACAGTGTAATACAGTGGTTCAGAAGGTTCAGAAAACCAACCTCAGAGTGAGACAGACTTGAGCTCTCCACAAGTTATATAATCTGGGGCAAATTACTTAACATTTCTGAGCCTCATCTGTAAAAAGGGGATAATAATGGCATCTTTCTCATAGGTATGTTGTGAGAATTAAATAAGATAATGTACTTAAAGTACCCAGTACAGCACCTGACATATAATCAGTACCTACCAAAATAGTCAATGTTATTTATAATAATAGGTGGAGAAAGCCTAGACAGCTATTAAAACATTTAGATGTGATAAAAATATGAGTTAAGTGTACACAGAGACTTTTTTGTCAGTAATTTTTCATGTTTTAGTTTCACACAGTAAGTTTAGAGGTCTTAAACTTGAATAGATTTAAATTACATATTTAATTGCATATAGTTCATTTATTAATCCAAGTCTTTTTAATTGACAGTTGGAGACAGATAGTCCTATAACTGTAGTGACAGGCAGGTAGTATAACTCTCTTAGTCTATAGGTTCTTGCATGCTAGATACTTAAATCAAAACAATCCAAAATCTTATTTTATTTGCTTTTAGTTAAATATCAAATGTGGTCCCATGTTCCCACTGAATTTGAAAGACCTCAAAATATCTCTAGTTCATATTTTTCTTCCAAGCTTCATCTCCATGTATCCAACCATCCAGAAGATATCTAAATACTTGAATATCTTCACAGACAACTTAAATGCAATGTGTCCAAAACTTAACTTTCCATTTCCTGCCTCCTGCTAAAATTTTGTTGTTTTTTTTTTT
>JAQIFY010005587.1:0-10933 GCA_028533085.1 Varecia variegata | reverse complement strand
TTAAGACTTACTCGTGTTGCGTATCAGTAATTATTTCTTTTTTGGAAGAGTAGCATTTCATTATACTGATATACCACAATTCGTTTAGCTGTTCACTTGTTGATGGATGTTTGAATTGTTTCTGTTTTTGGCTATTATGAATACAACAACGATGAACATTTATGTATTAGTCTTTGTATAAGTGCATAGTTAATTTCTCTTGGGTAAATTCCTGAGTGGAATTGCTGAGTTGTGTAAGTATTTGTTTAACCATATTAAGAAACTGCCCTACTGATTTTCTAGTTTTAAGTCAGTTTACTTGTGTCTTGTAGGACATTCGTTTCATATAGATTGTCTCATTTGTTGGCACACAGTTTTTTTTTTAAAAAATTTTTTAAATTTTATTACTTTTTTTTTTTTTTTTGGTAGAGAATGGTGTCTTGCTATGTTGCACAGCCTGATCTTGAATACCTGGGGTCAAGCTATCCTTCTGCCTTAGCCTCCCAAAATGTTGGGATTATAGGCATGAACCACCGTGCCAGTGCATATAGTTCTTAACTGTATTATTATGCTAATAATTTGCTAGTGACTGTATGATCTTTAATGTTGTTTCCTTTTCCTTTCCTGCTATTGTTTATTTGTGTCTTTTGTATTTTTTTCCTTGATAAATCTGGCTAGATGCTTTTCCATTTTATTCATTTTTTTCAAAGACTAGCTTAGGTTTCCTATTTCATTGATTTTTCTCTTTGATGTTTATTATCTTCTTTCTTCCACTTAATTTGCTTTTCTTTTTCTTGCTTTTTAAGATGGAAATTTAACTAATAAATTTTAGGCCCTTTTTTCTTCTAACATTAAGCACTGCCTTAGCCACATCCCACACATTTTGACATACTGTGTTCTTAGTTTCATTCAATTCAAAATGTTTGGTAATTTCCCTGTGGTTTCTCCTTTGACCTATGGGTAAATCCAAAGTAGGTAATTCAAATTCAAAATATTTAAGGATTTTCCAGATAATTTTATTTATTGGTTTCTAACCTAATTAATTATTTTGGTCTGAAACTCTGTATTGAGAAACTGTTTTACATTTACTGAGATTTACTTTATGACTGACTTATTAGTCTATCTTGGTGAATATTCCATGTGTACTTGAAAACAACAACATGTATTCTGCCATTCTATAAATGTGGATTATGTCAAGTTTGTTGACAGTGCTGTTTATATATTTTATATCTTTACTGATATTTTAATTATTATATTGTTATAGAGGGAGGATTCCTTAAATCTCTAATCATGATTGTAGTTTCATTGATTTCTCCTTTCAATTTTGTTAATTTTTACTGTATGTATTTTGAATTTCTGTTATTAGGTTGATTACATATTACATTTTTTATATTTTCTTGATGAATGAATCCACTTCTCATTACGAAATGCTTTTCTTTATCCCTGGTATTATTCCTTGATTTGAAGTCAAATTTGTCTGATATTATTGTAGCCACTACAGTTTTGTTATTATTATATTTTCCGTTGGTATTTCTTTCTCCTTTCTTTGAATCTGTGTGTGTCTTTATATTGAAAGTATTTCATGTAGACATCTAATAGTTGGGTCTTGCTTTTAATCCAGTTTGACAATCTCTTTATTTGATTCTCTTTTTAAAACATTTTTCTATTTCTTTTCTCATGTTCATGTTTTTGTTTAAATCCTTGCACATTTTTAAACTAGCAGTTTTAGCCTTGTCTTCCAATTCTTTCATCTTTCTTTCATTTCTGAGCCCATTTCTATTGACTGAGATTTCTCCTAATTTTGGTCCGTATTTTCTTGCTTCTTCATTTGTGTAGTAATATTTTATTGGATATTAGACATTGTGCATTTTATTATTGAGTGTTGATTTTTTTTCTTTTGGTATTTCTTTAAAGAGTGTTGGACTTTGTTCTTAAAAGCAGTTAAGATACTTGTGACTCAGTTTGATCCTTCAAGACTTGCTTTTAGGCTTGGCAGGGGTAGATCTAAAGTTACTCTTTACTGTGGGAGTAGATTAGACCCATTACTACTAGTCCTGACCTTTTGGGGGTCTTTGGTGAATGCTTTATGCACATAGTATAGTCTCTTCACTCTGGCTAGTGGGAATTTCAGAAATTTCTGGGCCTGTGTAGTAATTTTTGGGAATTCAGTTTATAGTTTCCTGGATTGTTTTCTCCTTGGAAAGAACATTGAGTTTGGAAATAACCTGGAGTTTCACCTATACACTTGCAAATTGTTATTTAGCCAAAGAGTCAAAGGAACCATTACACAGATTTCAGGCTCTCTTTTTCTCCATAGCTCCCATCTCTTCATCTGTCTGCCCTGCAAATTCTAACTGCCTTGGCCTTCCTGAACTTCTTATATTTGTCTCCTCAATCAGAAGAGCAGGCTTTGTTTGTTTTCCACCTCCCTATGCTATAGTCTGAAAATTGCCTCAGAATTTTGGACTAGTGCAGGGCTCATCATTTTTGTTTTCCTTGTTTCAGAAAGCAGAGTTCTATACTGCCTGTTGTCTAAAGCTTAAAAACAATTGTTTCATGTATTTTGTCCTGTTTTATAGTTATTTGTGGCAGGAGAGAATTAAACCCCGTTAACTTGCTCATGGCTAGAGGTGGACATGCTCACAAATAAATCTTTAAAGTGGGCACTTGAATTTACTTTGGCTCCTTTTAAATAAAATCACTCTAGCTAATTAAAAACTGATTAAATAAACTCTAATGTTTAAAAATTATCACGTGTTGTTATTTATAGAACTCTAATGTTTTTGTTGTCATTTTTATTGGTGGAAAGTTTTAATTGTCTTTTATCTTGGCATAAATGTTTTCCGTTAATATGAAATAAGAATTTATTTTGCATTCTTTTTTTCACATTAGGCTAATAATTTAAAGAAGATTCTTCAGGGGATTATGAATTACTACCATGAGGTATGAAAAATATCTGACTTTGATTAAATACAAAATGCCATGTGATAATTATATTGACACTGAAAAATGACTTGGCTTTTTATTTATAACATTTCACTGGAATGTAATTCATAATTGGAACATATTGTTTTATTGCCATTTTTAAAAAACTCATTTTGTGAAAATAAACAGGCTTAAACTTAGATATATTGATGTGTAAAATAACATTGCTTGCATGTTGATATCTTTATTTTCGCAAGTAGAATAACCTTCATCTTTAATATGATTTGATTTTATGCAATGCTATAAGTAGACTTCATAATTAATTGAAGTAATTTTCTATTTAAAGCACTATTTTGACATTTCTTCCAATGTAAACAGAAGCGAAGATGTACTATGAGATTATGCTCATGCCAGTGAATTGGAAAAAATGCAAAATGAAAGTAGTATTAAGGTCACATTAGATAGTACATTACTCAAGTAGTTTTTGTTACTCAGCATCATAACAAGTTCTCTAGTAGAGTTTTTGGTATGAGAAAGTTTAATCCTTAATGATCGGAAGCTTTTGAATTGACTTTGTCATAAAGAATTTTTGTTTCTATTTTTTAAAGTTGTCATACAATTAAACTTTTAATTTCTTTCAAAAATTTTTAATACTTTGTGAAATTTTTCAATTCACTAAATGCCTAAAATTCATTTTGAAGGATTTTTATTGCCAATAAACTTTTTAATAAGCTGAAAAAAAGATAAGACTAGGAAAACATTAATCTATTAGATTTGTTGTTCATTTATAAAAGTGCAGTGATTTATATTATGGTTTTCTGTTAATTGATCTCATATCAAAATATTAATATCCTTTGGCTTAACATAAGCCTGTTTATTATTTAATGGAAAGGTGTAAGTTTTGTCATAGTAGACTAGGCCAGATGCATCTTAAATAGATCTTTATCTCTGACATTGGAATCAAAGGATATTTGGTATAAAACCAAAAGCAAATGTAATTACTTTTGGTTGGTTACTCGAAATTTTGGGAAATTTCCTGAATACTGCTAACTGATTTTAATCAATAATTATTGATTTGTTATTAATTTATCTGAATCATTTCATGAGTCTATTTCTAATATATTTTCCTTGTAATGTTATTAAATGTAGCAGATTTTTTGTAGCCTACATAAATGAGTGATCTAACTTGTTATTTTGATATTGCAGTTTTTAGGGCAGCAGATTTCTGAAGCACTTATCCCTGATTTAAACCAAATAACTGAATGTTCAGATTCTGTGGAGCTTGGGAGACTGCTTCAGCTTATTTTAGGTTGTGCGGTCAACTGTGAAAAGAAGCAAGGTAAGTGAATTTCAATCATTTAAGAATTCCTACTTTCTAGACAACTTACATTGCTGTAAAAGGTGGCATTACAATTTACTATTACAGCTTGTCAGAAAGCACCCTGAAATGTAAACCAGAAGATCTGAATCCTAACCCATCTCTGCCATAAAAAGCTACATGCTTTGAATATCCTGTTTGTACCTGGATTCTGAGATTCATATTCAGTGGCTAAATTAAGTGTATTTTAATTAGTTTAATATATCCAATGCTTAGGATGTAGTGGATATTTAATGAAAATTGTACTTATTCATCTGATACATTATTTCACACATAAGATAGAACCTTAGGTTGATTCACTTTTTTATAAATAAATATTCAGCCACTAAATTATACTTCAGGCTTCTTCAGATAATATTCTACTCTTTTCAGAAGAATATCTGTCCAATATATCCTCCAGATAAGTGGCCTGATTATATAAATGGAAATGGTGCATTATATTGGTATCGCCGAACATATCCATATCCTACTGAATACAAAAAGGTTATTTTTGGTTGCATGTAATGAATAAAAGGATGAACTGAACAGACCCAAATCTCCTTTCCTTGTGTGCTTGTGTCATTCTGGGTGGTAGAGTTTTGATGCTGTTGTTTTTCGCATGATACGTCCAAACTTTGTTAGTACACCACCTTTATGAAAGAATGATGTTGGGTGCTTAAGTTTGCAAAATACTTCAAGCCAGGACCTTAGAAAACACATTTAACATTAACCAATGAAGAAAGGATATGAGACAGGATAAATTCAGTAAGAACAAATTCATAAAGGAGAAAAATAAAATACATAGAATCAATTGTAGTTTGTCAATAAAAAAAAGACAGTGATTGGGTATCAGAACATTTTGATGTTAGTCTCTCTCTCTCATCAACTAGCTATTTTTTTCTAGGGCAAGTCAGTATTTCTCTATAGGCTTTTATTTTTCACTTACAGGTAATCTCAAAGATCTAGTTGTTGAATTTTTCATAAAAGTGAAAGACATTTGCTCATAGAAGGTTGAAACTTCCCTGAATATTTAATCACAGATTATAAATAGTAATCCATTTGTAAATCTTTTAATTTTTTCTTTTGAATAATGGCTTGTTCATATTTTAATTACCGATTATTTTAAACTTATTTTTGCTTAACTAATCTTACCAGATTTGTCAGTCTTTAAGAACCAGCTGTTGGCTTTGATTCTATTTTGCTTTTACTATTTAATTTCTGTTCTTATATTTCTTTCCTCTTATGAATTAATCATCTGCTCCTATTCTAAGCTATAATTGACATTTTAAGCTATAATTTTCCCTTAAAATGATTTTGCTGCATCCTACAATTTTTGATATAATATGTAGTATTTTAATAATTTAGTTGTAAGCATTACAAAGCAATTTTTTCCTCATGTTTTTAAAAGGAAATTAATTTCTGGGTATATAAATAAAAGTTTAACATATAGTAAATATAAAGGAATAATTTCATTTTCATTATTAAAAAATCAGGATTATCTAATTGGATTTATTTTCGAAGGTGTGTGTCTGGATTCTCAATTTTTGGGTGTGAGCAAATAAATGAAAAAAAAAACTATTAGTAATTTAATTGAAATTTTAAAATAAAACACATCAAGGATATGAAACAGCTACCACTCTTTGCCATGAGAACTGATTTTCAGAATGATTCCAAGGTACTGCAACAGTCTCAATCTTGAAAGAATGAACTGGTTACCTTACTTATCTTGGTAGGAAGGAGATTATTTTTATGAAGATTTCAGCAGACCTGAAATACTTCGTTATCTAGGAAATCATTCCATTGCCTATGCATTCTCTAGTTAATTCTTTTTTTCCTCCCTTGGTACTTAGTGGTCAGGTACACACCAGAATCTTTGTCTAGTTCTTGTCTTCACAAATAAAAGGAAGATCTTGAGAACTTTTAGAGAAGTTTCCCAGAAGAATAATCGAAACAATGAAAGTACTGTATTAGAAAATAAGAAGTCCTTAAAATTTGGGGGACATTGTTTTAGCTAGAGCACATATTGTTAAAAATGGATTTAAATCTGCAAATATATAAAGAACTTTTTTTCATGGTTCCTCATTTCCTGTCAGGACAGGATCACCTTGACTTAACTGCATGTGTGTTTGTGGTGAGATACAAGGTCTCCTTGTGAGACTTAGTGAATGCTGGGAAGGTGTTTACAGGAGGCTGTAAAAGTCCCTTCTTTGAAAGCCTTCCTGGAATGAACTAAGCAGGTTATAAAATGAAACTTTTTGGACCTAAGATTAAATAATTATTGTCATAATTGTTTAAAGATTAATTCTAATTTCTTCCTTTTCTCTTTCTTATAAGACAACTAAAGGGTTTCTTCTTTAGGAGAAAAGAAACCATTTAAAAATATTTATATGAATATTTTCTATTCTGCTATTTTGTTTTCAGTGGATATACTAGTGGAAAAATAATATATTTTCATAAAGGATTATCTGTGGTAAATGAGTTTTTATATTCTGCTAATTGGATGGCTAACGTACTATGGATAAAGAGTAGTTTTTTTTCAGATTGGATTTTTTTTTTAAATCATAGAACATATTCAAAATATAATGACCTTGGAAGAGTCTGTTCAACATGTGGTCATGACTGCTATTCAAGAGGTAAGTTATATTATTTCACATAAGTGTGAAAGTCCTAAAGCAGATTTTGTAACAGTTTTCATATAAATTTTATGGATATATGTTTTTCTCTTTGTATAAACTTGCCCTTTGCAGCAGGTTTACTGACCTTTAGCTAGTGAGTCTTCCTCCTGCCCCCAAATGTCTTCAAAGGCCCCCAACCCCAATTTTAGTACATATGTTTTAAAAGCCAGTTGATAAATTAATTTTGTCAAGTTCCTTTAAATAACTTTTACTTTATAAACATCACATTGTACTTAATATTTTTTCAATGTTTTCTTTTCTTAAGTGCTCCACATTCTGGGTGATACTCTAAATTTATTATTTTAATTTTCTAGTTGATGAGTAAAGAAATAGTGAGCTCTCCTACAAATGATGCTGTTGGAGAATTAGAGCAACAGGTGAGTACTTTAGTATGTAAGGAAAATGTTGGAAACATTGATATAGTTTTTTTTTGCCAAATACTATTCATATCATAAGGTTTACAAAAGAGAATATATAAGAATATATTTTCTTCCATGAAATTTAGTTTATTTAACTTTAAGATCCCAGTTGAATATTATTATGCATTTCTTCATGAGTGCAAGTAGTGTTGGTCTCCAAAGTATTTTGTGATGATGTTTGAAGAGTTGGGTGGCATTGAACATTTCTTCTGACACTTGTAATACATATTGGACCCGTGCTGTATGGTTGCACAATTAAATACTAGACAATTTTTAAAAACTCTAAGTTTTAGTTTGTCTAATAAGATAATATAATTTTTGTCACTGTTGCTATCCTCTCAGCTAATATAGAAGAAAATGCTCAAAGACACCATCCTTAAGGCTCCATTCCCTGGTTGTTTAGGACTGTTTTACAGGGGGAAAAGGTGCTCTTTACATGTATAACCCAATCTGGGTTGAGGTGCAAGGGTAAGAGGAGAGGCAAATTCATCAAATACTTTATCTGTTATACTTTTAGACATCTGTTTTTTCATGAGTGTCACCAGTGATCTCAAGGAGTATTTCAAATGAAATTTTGTTAAATAAAAAATTCATTTACATGTAAATATGCTGTGTTCTTTCTAAATTTTTTTCTGTGAGGAAACTAAATAATGCCGCCTCTAATACTTTTAAAAATATTTCACTAGGATTTACAAAATTTTATTTCTGTGGGACCACAGCCTTAAATGTTAATGAGGCTACGTAAATATTATTCACAAAAAGATGACAAAGTAAGGCTCATTTTTAAGTAGGTAAATTGAAAAATTTAAAACCATTCCTAGTATCACTACATGTGTATGTAGTGAGAAAAGTGTATTTTTCTATTTGTGTCAAAACAGGATTTACTAAGAATTTGGACATTTATATTGCAGCTTAAAAGGGCCTTGGAAGAGCTTCAGGAAGCTCTAGCAGAAAAAGAAGAGCTGAGGCAGAGATGCGAAGAACTGGATATGCAGGTAGGTAAAGGAAACCTGAGTGGAGAAAAACATTCTCTTTACAAGAATTTTAATCAATTTTAATCAGTTAGTTGGCAATGTGTTTTGTAGGTTGGATTTCATTTCTTGGAGGGATGAGGATTTCTTACAGGCTTGAATGTTCAAGCATGGATTTCATAAATACTTTTCTCTGGCAGTTGAAAATTGCTGGCCTAACTCTTCCTTTGAGAAAATCATTCTGCTGATTGTAGAATTTCAACTTTAGATGAGGATTCAGTTGTTTTTTTGTTTTTGTTTTTTTTTTTTGTAAAATGGGAAAATCAAAGTCTCTACTTCATAGTGTGTTCATGAATATTAAGTGAGGTAATTTACAGAAGTATTTAGTGGTGCCTGACCCCCAATAAATTCAAGTACATGCTCTTTCTTTTTCTATCTCATACATACACACACACACACACATGCACACACACACTTATACATATGAAGTCTCTCATGCCAAGTTTGAACATGTGTGTATATAATTCTTATGTTCATATGCACATACATGTTAGCAAAACAAACTTGCATGAGAACAATAGTTAGTGGTTAAGGGGATAGAAGATGGTCAAACCAAGACACCTATATTCAGAATTTGGCCATGTTAATAGCTGGATGTGTGCTCTTAGGCAAATTACTTAATTTCTCTATACTTCAGTTTTTTCTTTTGAAAAATGGAGTGATGATAGTATATTATATCTCCCAAAGTAGTTGTGAGGATTAAATGAGTTAATATATATAAAGCACTTAGGCCTTGGCACAGAAGTACCAGGTATATATGAAAGTATAAATGTGAAAGTTATGCAGTAAGTCTAGAAAAAAGTTTACAAAAGGTTAAATGTACCCATATAACATGCTGTATGTAAGTTGCATTTTTTGTTGAAGTAATGAGCTTAATAGTTGATTCTCTGAAAAGTCTAAGGACAAGGAACAAAGGTTTGGTAGCATTACCCTTGCTAGATGAAATAAATATTAAATATCTAAAGTGTTGGGGCTGGGTAATATTCCTAACCCTCAAGGATTTGAAAATAAAAGGGAAAGACGTGGTCAGGGTGAGTAGCCACTTAGGGCAATGGCAGCTCTAAAATTCAGGTCATCTAACTTCATCTGTTATAATCAGTCCTTGCTATTTGAATGAAGCAAACACCTCAAGTATAAGGGAAATTCTATTTGTTCTCCTTTGCATTCTTCCTGACTACACATTTAACACACCCCACCATAGGCATGCAAAACGCCTGAAATGTGCTATTTTCAAATATGATCATGTTTACCCTGTAGAATACTACATAGGAAGGATAGAGGATTGATCCATTCAGGTATTGCCAGTCTTGTAGGATCTCTGTGCAGTTTTCTGAGAAATTCTTATTCTATAAAGAACATAACATTCTACATCAAAAGACTTAAATGTTTCTAACAATTAACGAAGAGTATATGATCTTCTGGTTTTTGTTGAAAAGTACAGAAATCCCAAACAGGGAGGGACAGAGGCAGGTGCAGAGTGATCCTAAAGAATGTATCACCATGAAAGTTTGTCAAAGGAGATGCCTAGAACCACCACCCAGCATTCCAAGTCATGATTCTAGGGTGGGTCCAAGGAATTGGTGCTTTTAACAGGCCCCCTCCCTCAAGTCTGAGATGAAGGTAACTCTGGAACCGCACTGGACAGCATGGACAGCAACAAAGTTGGTTACTCATCAGGTGTTCAACACTAAAATTTGCTCTTGTTCCTCCTCCTTCAGGAGATTCCTGTTTAGTTTTGAAAACTTGGAGAATTATCTCTCCTCTGTCAATCATTTTCTGACAGCCCTACACTCCAGCTAGAATGAGATATTCTTTTCTTTGTACCCCATCCCCACCCTATAGTGTGCTTCTCTCAAAGCACCTTCAACAGCTTTTATGTAATTGTTTACATTTTTACTGTAAGGGTCTTAAGGACAGAAACTCTTATTTTTTTTTTGCATCTGAATCACTTAGAATTATTATACATGACAGGTAATAGTAGTCACTAAACTGCTTACTTTATAGACATGGATGCATGCATTGATTTTAGGAGCAGAAAGTTATTTCTTTACATTGTCTGCCTAGGGATAGTTTCCCATCATTTGTATTTCTCATTTGAATAACAATGTTTGTAAGTTGCGTATATTATATTCAGGACAATCACTTGAGTTTAATTTCCTGTTATGAGCTCATTGTGTCAATATGTAGTCTTATCACATGACTGGATTGAATTAATTACACCTGTTGAAAATATAAATAGAAAACTTGTCCATTAATATATTGGAAGTCAATGGCGGTTGGAGGAACGGCAGTGAACACACGTCGGCTGCTGGGAAGAACTGGATTCTCGTTTCAGGTCACCATCAGAAAAGCTAAGTTTGCTGTACAGTAAGGATCAGGAGATCTGATCCTGATTGCAGAACCATCCCTGATTACAGAATCTTGGGTTGTGTCTCCCACTTCATCCTCCAGACCATCCCAGAAGATCTAACAAGATTCCATCTGGGAAATCACTAGGAGTTCTTAGAAGGGAAAGAAGGAAGATTATTGGTTGGAATAAAAACAGGG
>JAQIFY010005586.1:0-10936 GCA_028533085.1 Varecia variegata | reverse complement strand
TGGGAAACAAGGAACGGAGTTTTAGAGACAACCATACCGAGCTGGCTCCATGTTTCCAATTGATCAGCAGGGATAAATAAATTGTCTGCCATTTCTTTGTTTCTAACATCCAAAGTGGCTGGAGGTTTATTAAATAGAACACACAGTAAAAGCAGAGTCAGCAGGAATTTAGCTGATGCACTTGTTTAAAGGCAGGTTGCGAAAACAGCAGTGCTTTTTGTCTTGTTAAGGATCCCTGGGTGCTGAGTAAGCTGGTGAGGTTCCCCTGGAAAGGAAGGTGGGCTGGGAGGAGAAAAGGGGAAAATAATGAAGGGGGAAATTCCTCTGGGCATATATTTAAAAGGAAACATGTAAACACAGGCACTTGCCTGCCAGAGAGCAGAAGGCAGAGCCAACTTCAGGAAGCAATGTAGATCCACTTCCAACTTTTAAAAAATGAACTAAATTTAAAACTTATTTGTAAGAAGCTTCAGAGAAGAAGTGTACAAGAGAAATAAGGAATAGAGCCAAAGTCAGGTGGTTTTCAAGCCCAGGAGTCAGAGTGGTGGAAAGATCCCAGGCTTTGGAGATACACACACCTGGATAAATTTCCTAGGCCTATCACATAGTAAATGGAATTACTAACACTGGCCAAGGTATTTTGTATCAACAGCTAATGCATTTTGGGCATTTCTTACGTGTTAGGATTTTATGCATTGTTTTAATTCTCTCTACAGCCTCATTTTATCAATGCAGTTTGAGATTAAGTACCTTGTCCAGGTGACACAGCCAATAAGAATGAAGTCAGGATTTTAACTGTCAGATCTGTATGACTGTTTATTTGCATTGCAATCATGTGAAGTAGAGACACTATTACTAATCTCCCAGGGTGTGTGGGTGAACATAGTGGCAATTAATAACGGTTGGTTTTCTCTCTCCCTGACTGTACCCATTTGGTTGGTGCAACAATCAGAATACACCTCTGTGATGTGCACGTCATTGGGTCCCTGATGGTTGGGTTCTTGGAATTTGTCCATTTTGTCCCAAGGAGAAAGTGACCTTAATCTGAAATGAATAACTACCCTATGCCAGTGCTGGTCAGCATCTTCAGTCTTCTGCAGCCCTTTTTTTCCTTCTGCCTGTGTTCATTCCACAGGGAATCTCATCCAGTCCCTTGCTTCAAAGACCATCTCTATATTGGTAACTCTCAAGTCCACATTTCCTGTACTAACCTTTCTTTAGAACTCCAGACTTGCCATCTCCATTTGTATGTCTCATAGGTGTTTTATGCTTGGCACATCCAAAACAGGCTCTTGGTTTTTCACCCCAAGCCTGCTCCTCCTCATGGCTGATCTTCCAATGCTGAGGCCCCAAATCTACATGTTGTTCATAACTCCTTTCTCTTTTTACCACCACCCCACTTAGTCCATTAGTAAATTTTGTTGACTTTACCTCTATAATATGTGCCAATTCCATCCACCTCTATTACCATGACCCTGACACAGAACTGCCATCATCTCACACCTGAACTCCTGTATTGATGCTGACTGGACTCTGGTTTCCACTCTACAATCCAATATTCACATAGTCATCAACATAAGATTTGTTAAATATAGATAAAATCATGCTATCCCCTTGTATTTAATACCCTCCAACAACTTCCCATTGCACTTGGAAAAAATGTGAACTCCTTACATTGGTTTACAGAGCCCTGCAATAGGGCACCAGCTCTCCTCTGCCTGCATGTCCTGTTACAACCCCTTACCTGCTGCACTCCAGGTATATTGGCCTTTCCATCCCTCAAATAAGCCAGACACATAATTCTCTTGTGGGTTTGTATTTGTTTATGTTCCCTTCACCTAGAATTCTCCTACCCTTAATTCTTCCCATAGCAGGATCTTTCTTGATATTCAAGTCTCAGCTCAATCATCACTTCCTCAAAGGAACATTCCCTGAAACCTCAGTGACTCTATAGCAGTGTACTGAATTCTTTGCCTTGGCATTTATAAGTATCTGAGGTTTTTCTTCTTTATTTGTTTGGTTGTTTGCTTATTTATTAATTCACACATTTATTCACTTACTCAGTTCTAGCATACAACCTCTAGAACCACATTGTTAATATGGTATCCACTATTAATACATGGCTGTTTAAATTAAATTAATTAAAATTAAATAAAATTAAAAATTCAGTTTCTCTGACATGCTAGTCATGTTTCAAATGCTCAATACCCACATATGGCAAGCTGCTACTGTATTGGACTGTATTGGACAATGCAGATACAGATCATTTCCAGCATCACAGAAATTTCTACTGGACAGTGCCACTCTACACTGTAAACTTCATGAGAGCAGGGACAGGGTTCATTCACTTTTGGGTCCCCAGACAGCTCCTGGCACATAGTAGACTCTCAGAAATATTTGCTGGATGAATGAATGAATGATGAGCAAGTAGCATGTGTAAAGGGGAGGATAATGTTTCAACAGGAGACACCACTTGGAGATATCATGAAAACATAAGCTGTTGACTTACAATGGCTCTGCTGAGGATCACTCTGAAGGTGTAAATTAATCCATCCAGAGGGACCAGAAGTCAGCACTGATATTTGGAACGTAGAAGCCCTGCTTCACAAAGAAGCTGTCAGCAAAGCAAATTAGCTAGCCCCACTTCCTACGCAATTGGGAATCTTACACTGACTACAAAACCAGCTTTTCGGTCAACTCAAAATTTCCTTCTTTCTGTAACACTTGTGGATGATAATCGAGCCCATATGCACAAAAGGCCCACAGTGTGCTGGACACCATTGTAACACAGACAGTACAAAGGGCTCCAAGACTCACAACCCCTAAGAGAAAGACACTTATAAATAAACAACCGTGATGCACTGTGCCCAGGCACAGTGTACAGGAGTGGAGCAAAGAAATGAGTGATTGTCCTGAGTCTGAAAAAGACAGAGAGTCGACATGGCAGACAGGGTGTCCCAGGGAGGTGACCTTGAGTGGGTCTCAAAGGATGAGTAGGACTTACCACTAGTAAATCAAGGAAAGACATTTTTATAAGAGAGAACAATGTGCCCAGAACATCAAAAAGCTGAGATGACTCAGTGCATCTGGAACTTGAAACAGATGGAATGCAGAGTACAAGGATGTACACACTGGTGATGAGGCAGTCCAGGGAGACAGGGAGATCACAGAAGGCCGTCTCTGGGACACAGAGGATTTGGATGCTAACTGGAGGGTGACTTGGAGCCACTGAGGAAGTTCGAGTTAAGGGAGTAACATAATGAGAATTTTATTTTAGAAAGATCCTTCTAGAGCAGGGGTTCTTAGTTCTTGTGTGTGTGCCAAGGACCTCTTTAGCAGTCTGGAAAAGCCTATGGATCCCTTCTGAGGATTTTTAAAAAATAGACACATACAATTTTGAAGGAGACCAATTACATTAACACCCAGTTATCAGATTCAGAAAAGAAAGTTTATGATAGAGCAATATATGTGCTTCTTTATTAATGCATTAAATAATGAGATCTAGCAGCAGGTCTAATAACTATCATAATCTTGAATGGTGGTGAGTATAAATGATATTTGGGAATATTTGCTGCAAATGTAATAAAATATGAAAACATCTGTGATTTTGTTTGGTGACAAGGTCACAGTTACTGCTAATAATACTGAGGTTCGTTGTCTCCATTCATGATAGAATGAAACAAATTTCAATCGGAAAATAAAGACAACTTTTTTCATTCAAGTTTATGGACCACTGAATTCTACTTGTGGATCTAGATTAAGAGCCCCTATGCTAGGCAATGTAGAGAATGAAGCTGGAGGTGGGAAAGAATGGCGGTGGATGTTATGAGGCTGAAGATCAAGAAAGCAGTTAGAAAGATACCGCCGTGGTTCAGGTGAGAGACAAGGAGGCCGTAAGGGAGCACTCCCTGTAAACCCAACGTAGTGCATATTAACTTCCAGAATAGGTCATTCAAAGAGTAATTATTGGTATTAGAAAGGATTCATTGCAGTGTCCTATAAATAGGTACTCCCTTTACTTTAATTAAGACATAATTTAATTTCTAGAACTTTAAGATATGCAAGCTTCAGAAACACAGTATGTCGGGAGAGATCCAGTTGTGCCGTTGTATTTTCAAAGCTCATTTGGAACATGGCAAGAAGAAAACTAAGCAGTTCTAAAATCTGTTCTGCCAGGGGAAAAAAAATCCCTTTTGTGCATTTTATGCCTTTATTTTGTTTTTAACCATGTGCACATGTGCACAGACACACACATACATACACACACACACACACACACACACACACACACACACACTGTTTAAAATCATGACATCAATGACAGAAACGAATAGCCCAGGACTGAGAGAAGTGATTTTTGCCTTCTTCCATTTCAGCACAAACATTTCAAGCACAGGGTGTTTTGGATCCAAGCACATATTATAAAGGAATAGGGATCCAGGGAATCACCTTTCAAGACCTATTTATCTCATAACTTGAACTGAAAGCTTCTATCTTGCTATAAACTCTTAAACTGTACTGTCTGTTTTATGGTCCCCTATTGAATTTTCGAGGCTCTAGGCAGAAGTTGTAAAGTAGGCTCTCTCATTCTTCATTTTTATTGCCAATAGCAGTGTTGAGGGAGAGGGGATGTTTGGACTCAATTACTGGATTTTAGGCGTTTTATTGTTTCATGCCTCTGCATTTCCTTCTCCAAGCAGAGACAACATTCTTTGACATGAGGGTCCTGCATCTGCTGAACACTGCATTTTGCATGCAGCAGATTTTTGGACTCAGAGAAATAATGCATCCCATCTTAGAACAGAATAAAACCCAACCTGAAAGCCAGAATTTCTAGGTTCTGAACTCTTTCACTTATTAGTTATGTGATTTGGAGCAAGTTATTTAAATACTCTGTAGTTTCTTCATTGTACAAAAGAAATAAGATAGAACTTACAGTACCTTTTTCAGAGAAATATTATGACAGTTAAACATATTAATGCACATACAGTGCACACAACAGGGTCTGCCATATAAGTAAGTGCTTAACAAATGTTAGGTGTTGTTATTACTTTTACTGGAAAATGCTTATGTGCTTCTACACAAATTAAGATTCCTATACATATTTGCTTTAGGTTATAAAAAAGATCATCATGCTTCTATTAGATTTACCTTCATTGAGCCTACAAACTTTTCAAAAGAAGATACACTAATGGCCAAGAAACATACGAAAAAATGCTCAACATCTCTAATCACCAGGGAAATGCAAATCAAAACCACAATGAGATATCGCTTATCTCCAGTGAGAATGGCCATTATCAAAAAGTCCCAAAACAGTAAATGTTGGCATGGATGTGGAGAGATAGGAACACTCATACACTGCAGGTGGGACTGCAAACTAGTACAACCTCTGTGGAAAGCAATATAGAGATACCTCAAAGAACTACAAGTAGAACTACCATTTGATCCAGCAATCCCATTACTGGGCATCTACCCAAAGGAACAGAAGACATTCTATAAAAAAGACATTTGCACTAGAATGTTTATAGCAGCACAATTCACAATTGCAAAGATGTGGAAACAACCCAAGTACACATCAATACATGAGTGGATTAATAAAATGTGGCACATGTATACCATGGAGTTCTACTAAGCCACAGAAAGCAATGGTGATCTAGCACCTCTTGTATTATCCTGGTTAGAGCTGGAGCCCATTCTACTAAGTGAAGTATCCCAAGAATGGAAAAACAAGCACCACATGTACTCACCATCAAATTGGCATTAACTGATCAATACTTAAGTGCACATATAGTAATAACATTCATCAGGTGTTGAGCAGATGTGAGGGGGGGTGGAGGGGATGGGTATATACACACCTAATGGGTGCGGTGCACACTGTCTGGGGGATGGACACACTTGAAGTTCTGACTCGGGTGGGGCAAAGGCAATATATGTAACCTAAACATTTGTACACCCATAATATGCCAAAATAAAAAAAAATTAACTTCAGTGAGCCTAGAGATATGATTTATTTTTATTTAAAATACCTTAGAAGATAAAGTTTAGGTGAATTTCCAAGTTCCTAAATAGTCCAAAACAATTGGGATTTACGTCAAACAACATATAGAGCTTGCTGTTACTTTTTCAAAAAAAATCTTGATCTTGGTTCAAAAGAACAAAAAGTGCCAGTATCCTTACTCTCCTTCACCCTCCACCCCAAACTATATAGAAGGACTAAGGAAACAAAAAGTCCAGGACAGTAATAAGAGAGAAAGCTCTTCACAGTTGCAAACCTTTGGGGACTGCTGTTTTGCCAAGTTAAAAGTTCACTTGCTGTCGCTTCTAGATTTTCAGCTAAGCCTGTGGGCAAGATGGGAAGGTTGTTTCACTGTAGAGCATTTATTACAAACTAAAGGAGATGGAGTGAAAGAGGCATGCCTTTCTGTGGTCCTTGGTGATATGTCAAAATAGTGGATGTGCTATTTTTCCTTCCATTTGTCCCTTGGAAGATAAGTACTGTCACTTCTTGTTTATGTTATAGATATAAGCTTAGGTGTGTTGTGAAAAAAGCAAGAAGAGAATTTTTTTAAAATAATATTACCTTTTGAAAGTATAAATATATGATTTCATTATATATATATATAGATATAGATATAGTGTATGTGTCCTATTGCCACATAAGAAATTATCACAAACTTAGATAATTTGTTGTTTAAAACTTCAATTACTTAAAATAATACCATTGATTAACTCAGTTCTGTGGTCAGAAGTCTGGCACAACGTGACCGGGTTCTGCTCCGGGTATTGCAAAGTTGAAGTCAAGATGTCAGCCAGCTGCATACTCATCTGGAGGCTCAACTAGAGAAAGATCTCTCTACGCTCTTTCAGAGTGTCAGAGTGTTCATTTCTGTGTAGTTATAGGAATGAGGTCCCTTTGTATTGCTGGCTGTCAGTTAGAGATTGATCTCAGTAACTAGAGGCCACTCTTAAGTCCTTGCCATGGAGCCCTCAGGGGCAGCTCACAACATGGATGTTGATTTTCTTCCAGGCTTTCCCCAGTGTGTCTCTCTGCCCTTCTCTTGTGCAACCAGCAAGAGAAAACTGCTTGTACGGGGTTCACAAGATTAAGCCAGGCCCACCAGAATAATCTTCCTACCTTAAAATCAACTGACTTAGGACTTTGATTACATAGGCAAAATTCCTTCACAGAAGTACCTAGATTTATGTTTAATAGAATAATCAGTGGTCTGGAATCTTAGGGCACCATTTTAAAATTCTACCTACCAAAATATACATATGATAGGTATATAGGGTGTACTTAACCAGCATATTCAGGAAAAGGAGGATGGTTGAGAACTAATTGTCTTGAGCTTCTATTCTGGAGTAGTTGCTGTTAGAAACTTCACATTGATTAGTGTTTCCATGCTCCTAACAGCCCTTCTATTTTGAAGGTGAAACATTGAAGGCTGAGAGACTTTCAGTATCTTAGGTTACACAGTTGAAAAACAACAAAGCAAGATTTCCAGCTTGAGGCTGGATTCAAAGCTTGTGTACTTTCCTCCATACCAGTGGTTCTCAAACACGAGGGTGTATATGAATTGGTAGAGCATTTGTTAAACGTATTCATTTTTAGGCTGTCCTCCAAAAGCATTCTGATTCAAGTAAGTCATGATCTGGGAATCTCTATTTAAGAAATCTTGCTTAATAACAATGTTTCCCAGAAATTCCAAAGAATATCAGTGGCACACATAAGCTACCTACTTTGAAAACAGATATTTTAATACCCTCAAAATTAGAACATAATTACAGAATAAAAGATTATCTTTTATGTCATTTCTCTCTCTTTTCCATGGAATGATGATAAATTTGCAGGAGTGCACTGATGCCAGGTCTGGCACTTGTGAACCACTGTTCTATACTATAGTTGGAATGTTTTTTAATTATTTACATAACATGCATGATTTATCAATTGTCCATAAAATAAGATTTTAATATAATTTTAAATATATGAATATTTTACTATAGTGTTAAAATTTGTGAAAACTCCAAAGGCATTCCAGAATCCAACATAATTAATCTTTGTTCTATTGATGTGCAGAAGTACTAATTAACGGAAAATTTCAGTCAACAGATTACTAGATAATACATTATATGTATTACTATATTCTCAGAATGATCATAATGACAGAATGAACCTTTTTGATCTTGTTTTCATTGGTTCTATTCCCAAAGAGTTTTCATTGTTTGTAGAACACAATAACTAATGTGTGCATGTTTTTATGTTTTTATTTCCCTTAGAGGAGTATCTTATCACTGTCATTGTTTAGAATTGCCAGAGTCTGATAATAATAAAAAGCAGACTCAGCTTTATTATTGTTTTAAATTCTCTCCCTCCATCCTGCCCTTGGTACACCTGGGTATTCAGTGTACCTGTTTCAGTGGCTCATTCCTTCTTCAAATGCATGACTCTTTGAGTTTTTTTTTTAAGGTTTATTATACTCTGCCTGCATAAATATAGTATGTTTCTCTTCCCCTGTTAGACTACAAATTCCTTGAGTACAGGGATTATTCTAGTCCATTTTTATACTTCTTAAAAGGGCCCAGCAGAGTGTTTTGCAAAGTCACTTCTCAGAAAACACTTGTCTGTTGAGCTGAAATTGGCAACAAGTACTTTGTCAGGGTCCTCAACCTTTTTGGCACAAGGACCAGTTTCATGGAAGATAATTTTTTCCCATGGACCAAGAGGGAGGAGAGATGGTTTCGGGATGATTTTGCAGCTGCTCCCCAGTGCTAGCATCACCCCCTCGGCTCCACCTCAGATCATCAGGCATTATATTCTTATAAGGAACACACAACCTAGATCCCTCGCACATGCGGGTTATAGTAGGGTTCGTGCTCCTATGAGAATCTAATGCCAGGCTCAGGCAGTGATGTAAGCGATGGGAAGTGGCTGTAAATACAGATGAAGCTTCACTCACCCACCCACTGCTCACTTCCTGCTGTGTGGCCTGGCTCCTAACAGGCAACAGACTGGTACCAGTCCACAGCCTGAGGGTTAGGAACCACAGCTTTAGATGGATTTAGAAGACAAATTTCATTTTTTTTTTAAAGGGGTGTTTGATTATACTGCTTTTGGCTACAAGTAATAGACTAAATTCCTAATTAAAAATGTCTTGGTCAATACAGAGATTTCATTGCCTTCATTGTTATATAGAAGAAGTTTGCAAATGTGCCTCCCCAGGGCTGGTTTGGGGTCTCAGTGCTGCCAGAGCACTGGGTTGCCTTCTCTAGAATTCTCTTGACTTCCTCCTCATGGTCTCAAAGTAGCTTCAGTCATTCCATACCGCCTACGATCACATCAAACATACCTAGCAGAAAGGGAAGGAAGGAAAAGTCTTGTCTTTCTCCATCTCTCTTTAAGAAAAAAATTCTTTCCCAGACATCCTTCAGAAGAGGTCTCCTTAAATTTGTCAACACTAGGTCTCAGGATTACCCCAGACATTTTTAGCCTAGGAGATGTCTGGTATGGGCTGTAACAGCCTCTGCTGTAGTACAGTGGTCCCTAATCCCTATAGATAGTAGTGGCATAATCAGGCTTTCTTTGTGATCTCATGGCCTTTTACTTTTTCTTTCTTTTTTTGCATTCTGTTTCTTTGGTACTCCATGCCATCTGCTGGGTATTGTTTACTTCTGCATCTTAAAGTGTACTTAATTTGAGATAAAGAGGCCAATAGCAGAAAGCTAAAATTTGGGACAGAGATTCAGGAAACCCTGAATGACTGATCTGTGAGGGAAATAAGATGTGGATGGCACATTAGTTTTCTATTGCTGCTGTGACAAATGACCACAAACTTAATCACTTAACACAAACTTGTTCTCTTCCAATTCTGCAAGTCGGAAATCCAGAAAGAGTCTTAAGTGGCTAAAATCAAGGTGTCAGCAAAGCTGGTTCCTTCTGGAGGCTCCAGAGGAGAACCTGTTCCTTGCTCCTCCCACCTTCAGTGTGGGCCAGCATTGCTTGTGTCCTGGTCACATCACTCCAATTTCTTCTTCCATTGTCACATAATCTCTTATACACAATCCATTTTCCCTACTAATCCCAATAGCTTAGAGTTTAATGGATCCAGTTAAAACTACTATAAAATTGTATCTTCACTGGTATGGGAAGACGCCTCCTTTAAACTTTGTCAAGCAGAGATTGATTAAGAGGAAGTGCTTCGAAGATGCCAAGGGCCCCATTGTTTTCTCAGCTGAATCTCCTACCTCTCTCTTTCTCTCTCTCTCTGTTTATACAAATTTAAGGAAAAAGTTCCATTATTCTAACAATGCAAGTCTTCAAATTGTAGGGTACTTTGTTAATTTAAATTTGATGCTATTGGCAGAAAGACCTTTCAAAGTGGTAGTACTTTTAACATGCTCAGAAAACAAATGTGAATAGTGGCTGTTATGTAGGGGACAGTGACTCAGATAAATCTCTCATTCTCCTCATGTTTATGGCAAGTAAACCAAAGTTGAAACAAAATTTAAGTAGCTTGTTTAAAGTTACACGGAAAATATGTGGTGGACCTATAAAATCAACACTGTGATTCCGGAGCTCACATACTTATTAGCATACAATATTGCCTCCTTACTTTCTGGCTTACACACCTGAGCTGATGGGGGTGAGAGACGGAATATACAAATGAACAATAGCCGGACTAAATATAAAAACAGAACTCTGGGCCGGGCGCGGTGGCTCACGCCTGTAATCCTAGCACCCTGGGAGGCCGAGGCGGGTGGATCGCTCAAGGTCAGGAGTTCGAGACCAGCCTGAGCAATGAGCGAGACCCCGTCTCTACTAAAAAATAGAAAGAAATTAGCTGGCCAACTAAAATATATATAGAAAAAATTAGCTGGGCATGGTGGCGCATGCCTGTAGTCCCAGCTACTTGGGAGGCTGAGGCAGTAGGATCGCTTA
>JAQIFY010005585.1:0-10936 GCA_028533085.1 Varecia variegata | reverse complement strand
TTTTTTTTTTTAAACTATAAATTTTTGCTCCCCCATAAAATTATTTTTTTATTAGGGGGAGTATCCAAGTTTAAAAAATATATAGGATTTTTAAGTTATAAAGGTAATACATACTCATTAGAGTCCCATTTAAATTCCTTCAGTAGACTGGCGACTACCAGAAAGTGAAACATAGCTAAACGAAACAAAACGAAATCCCTAATGAACAAGAAGGGCTTTCTGTTTGTACTGGCAGAGAGAGTGAGGTGGTCCAGGTGGGCCGGGTGTCCTTGGCGGGGGAGCCTCACCCCTGTGATCTCTGTCCAGTCTTGGCTCTCCCGGCTGCCCCGAGGGTTCCTGAATCTACACCGTGTTCCTATCAGCTTTCCCCAAACTGCAGGGAGGCCCTGGTAGGGACTGGACATGGGGGGGCACCCGAGTGTCCCCTCCCCCAAGAATGCAAAAGCAAGCAGACTCAGTCTTCGCTGCTCATCTTCCCCTGGCTCCTCTGTCAGGAATTCGAACTTCTTTCTGTTAGTATCACTGATCTTTTGGCTCAAGCACACTTTGGAAGGGCTCCCTTCCGAGAGTAGAATTCAAAACAGAGGATACAGGTAAAGAACAACCCAAAGGACACTTAAAAGCAGAGACCACCTTGCCAAACAGGACTCTCGAACGCTCACGTGTGCGCGGAGATGGGACATACACGTGTGCTCGTCTGTCCCCCTCCCCTCCCTCCCCGACGTTCTCGTCATGTCAGCTTGTTGGCTTGTTAAACCTTCCGTTCTATACAGTGAAAAGCTAGTTTACCTCAAAGACTCTTGTTTCCATTTGGAAACCCATGACGTTGTGTTTCAGAGTGGACGACCCTCCCCTCCGCCACTCCCTGCCTGAGCCTGGCGTCCTTGAGACTCGAGGCCTTTGCTCAGTGGTGTGTGGGCTGCTCTGAGCGAGGTCTCCAGGCCTGGAGAGGGAGGGAAGGATTGGATGCAGCTGCCCTCCTCCCCACTTTAGCATGTAGGGACCAGCCTATCTCTTCCAGCAGGGTCCTGCCAAGTTACCATAGAAACCAGCAACTCCAGGGTACCACACAGACAATGGCTCGGCAAGCTGAAGTTGGGGGGTGGGCGGGAAGCAGGGGTTCTGGCCTGGCCCGATGACCCAGAGGTTAGCCTCAAATGCTAGAGAGGAAGAGGAGACGCAGGAATGGATGGAGGGGTGGTTTAAGGAACCAGCAGGGGTCCCAGACTCAGAGAGAGGCCACTGGAGGACGTAGGGCAGGTCATCTCTGCTCCAGGCCCCCCCCTTCCAGCCCCATTCCACTCTGTTTCAAAGTAAAGGCCCCACCTCGAACACTGACCCTTTGTTAGAACAAAGCAAAACCTATCTTTAGACAACAGTGTTACAATGAGCCTCAAATACCGGTGGATGAGATTGCTAAGAAGAAGAGGGTCTTCTGGTTTTGATTTTTAAAGAAGAGTATCCTAGTAAGATTTAAAAAAAGATTTAAAAAAAAGTTTTTAAAAAAGAAACCTATGCTATTTCAATTGGAGCCCAGCTGTAACTTGGTAAAGGCAAGCTTCTGTACCTTTGTTATAATTAATTGTATACCTGTGTATGTAAATATAAGGCATTCCTATTTTGCAGTTCAGAACAAAAAAAACTTATTTGTAATATAGAATAAAGTTTATTAAAAAATAATAAAAATGCAGTTTGGGATTTGGGGTCTTTCTTTATGTGACTGGCTGGGGGCCGTGGGGAGGCTGACCATGAGTCGGTGACAGCCTCCACTGTGCAGAGATGCGGCACCTTCTCCCCCCAGCTACGTAATGTCTAAACTCAACCACCAGAGACACATCCTTTTACTTAAGGCCACCTCCCCTGTCCCCTGCTGTCCCCAACCCCTTCCCCGAGGGCCCCTCCAGAAGCGTGCATGGAGAATGTTCAGCAGGGATGGACCTCTGGGAGCCACCGAGGTGGGAGAAAGGCAGGAAGTGACTGCATGAGCGTCCACAGGGGCCCCAGCCTGGCCTTGTTCTCAGCATGTCCCACCCACAGACGAGATCCTTCTGAAGTCTGCAGGGCTGCTGGGCAGGGAGCCCCACTCCACAACGAGACAGAGCAGTGGCCTCTGTGTGAGGAGGGAGCACCTTAGGGCAACCGTGGGGACAGACATGGGCACCTGAGAGGGGAAACCGGGCTTCGTGGCCTTGAGACCTAGCACGACCAAGTGGACTGAAATCGACCAGAGTGGTTTGTATTATTTTCTCAGTAGATCGGACTCACAAGGAAAGCGTAGTCCACAAACCAGAAGGAGATGCTCTTCGCTTCTCCTAAACAAAGACGACGCAGGCTGGGTGGGGACGGTGACCTCACCCTGAAGGTTCACATTAAGATTCCGCACACGACCAAGTTCCTGCCAGGTTGTCAGACTCCTTGCCTGTGTGATACTTTACCAGACCAACCACCATGACCTTGAGCAGACGACTTCTCTGCCTTTGTTTCCTTATCCACAAAATGAAGATAGTTCTAACTGTACTACAAAACCCAGAAGGTTGGGGCAGGCCGACTTAGACAACCACAGTGAAAAAGACCTGGTGCTCTATGAAGCATCGTACATACATGCAGTGTTATACTCATGAAGCCGATACTGCATGCACAAGACTGGATGGGTCCTGCAGCCTCAATAGCAAACTCAGCTTAGCACAGTGTCCTGCACAGAGTGCTCAGTTAACCAGGAATGGAGGGAGACCGGGACAGACAGTGAAACCAGGTGAAAGCAATCACCTACAAAGCTGGCCCCTCGGTTATCTCCACACTGTGACTATTCTGCCCTCCATTACATTCCAAATTAGTCCACATACTCCAGCACAACTATTTTATCTTTAAAAAACTAACTCCTCAAGGTGCAGCTAGTAGCCATCATTCACAGGTAAAGAGAGTAGCAGTTGTAGTCGAAACCTCTCCCTGTGTTAGCACAGCTGCTCCGAGCCTAGCAGAGTACATGGGGGCAGGGGCAGGTCGCTTCGGCACCAATTCTGTCTCTAAACCTGCCCCACTTTTGTCTTAACAAAACTCCCACCTGGAACATGAGCCAGAGGCTGCAGGGTGCTGAGGATACACTAAAGCTGGAGGCACATGAATGAGGCTGGACCCATGCACAGGGGTATCTGGTAGGTTGTATCAAGGTTCAACAACATCTGTGTCCTCCCTGAATGAGCAGTATAATTTCTCACACTAATACAGTTCAGCTGGCCCAGCAACTCACTTTGGGCCAATGAAAGATGAGGAAAGAAAAGCAAAGGAGCAAACCTACAGAACACAGGGAAGGAGGAAGTGGAGAGAGGCAAGGAAAGGCCACAAGGTAATATGTAATCCTTTAAAACCCTTAATTAAGGGTTAATTAAGTCTAAAACAGAAAGATTAAAGTCACCTCAAAAAGATTTTCTTGGTAAGAGTCCCAGTTTTCTTCCACCTCTTCACTTTTCCATTACTTCCATCAGCAGCGACAGCCAATGCTTTTTCTGCTCTTTTCCATTATTTACAATGAAACCAAGTTTGTATTCGACCTTGAATTTCTGGCATATGTGAAATAAGTAAAGGACGTCACAGTGACACGGAGTCGTGGATGTCAGTGAGGGCTGGATGAGCCCACTGGTTCTGTGACACACCAAGCGCACAGGTGAGTTCTCAGGAGGGACCTGTTGCTGTCTAACCTTCCCACTCCCTCTGGCCTTTTGTTCATCCTGGACGTGACAGTGGCCAAGCTAAGGCCAGGGGGAAAGTGGCACAGTGGCAGCCACCCCCTCCTCCTACCCTGGGCACAGCTTCCCGAGCTGGAGGAAGACCAGCTCCCTCCGCAAACAGTCTGCCCTCGGGCTCTGAGCTCTTCCGAGGCCGCGGCTGCCATTTTGTGCAGTGGCAAACTGGAGACATGGCCCCGACAGAGCACGCTGCCCCACCCACGCCAAGAGAGGTCCAGAGCGTCCTTGCTACGCAGTTCTGCAGCACTCTGTGCAATGTGACTGCCCCCCCAGGCCCTTCCTCCTGGCATCGGGTCCCACAGCCCGCCTTGCCTCTGCAGTCTCAGTCCTCAGCACTCCCCTGACACAGCCCCACAGACACCCCAGCACCGAGGCCCGGCTGCCACACCCTCTCACGACAGCTCCCAGGGAGCCCGTGGGCCTGCCTGAGCCTCCGCCACGCCGGCCTCTCGTCGCTGGCACCCAGATTGCCCTTCCCGGGGGGCCCCGAGTCAGAGCCGAGGCCAGGCTGGAGGAGAAAGCAGGCCCCGGTGAGTTATGAGGCTGTAATTCCATCAAGGGCTTCTGGAGAGATCGTAAACTCATGTCCCACGTCTCCCAGGTCCCCCGGCCCCTCTTCTCCTCGGAGTGATTTACAAGCCTATAATTCTGAGGCGGGACTGCTTCTTATTGCACATAATCCAAATATTTTCATAAAGCAGCCTTGCTCTTTCTCCTGGCTTCCAGGTTCCTCCCTCGGAGCTGGGAAGCAGCAACAGCGTCGTCTGGTGGCCGAGTCCCGGGGTGGCCTACACCCGGGGGGGGGGCCGGGTGTAGGCACCGGTCACGCCCCTTTCGCTTGGTAAAAGGAGGCACGACCTCTGCCCTGACACGGCAGGTGGAAACCCAAGTCATGCTCCAAACCAAGTGGACACACAGGGCCTCTGGGGTTCTGGGACACGCAGATGCAGGTCGAGAGGGACTTGGGAAGCTTTGACTTCTGTGGCTCCATGTCTCTCAGTCGACAAGCATTTGCTGGGTCCCCACAGTGCGGCGCCATCGCAAATCCCGTGAGTCACTTGCCCAGCTTGTTTCTGGCCTTCACGTCCCTTCCCGTGCTAAAGAGCACACATGACCATGTTCACCCTCACCACAACCCCTCCTGGCCCAACACGCCACCCTGAGGCCAGTGGAACCAACATGACATTTATTACCTGACATGAGAGCTTATATTTACTCTTACCATCCATCTCTCTCATTAGGGTATAAGCTCCATGAAGGCAGGGACGTTGCCTGGTGGGACTCTGCTGCCTTATCTAGACCCACACAAAAAGTTTGTTGAGTGAAGAATGAAGGAAGGAAAGAGCAAATGAATGAGCACGTGAAGCAGATTGGTGGTCTACAGCATGGACCCCGCTAGATGACAGAGAAACAGAGGCTTGTCTGGGGGCGTCCAAGCCCCGAGCTTGAGTGGGAATGATGGTGGGAATGATGGTGGGACTGGTACAGGAACCTTCCTGCCGTCTTTCCCTTATCTCCGGCTTTGCTTTGGGTGGAGGCTCAGAGTCATGTGGTTGTGTGGAAGGAGAAAGAGGGTGAAATTTTTGGAGCTGGCACTGGGACAGGGCCAGAGAGAGGAACCCCTGAAGGGTAATCCACCCTCCCAACCGTGTTGAAGGCCCCTGGTCAGCCTGCCCGTGCCCTTCATGGGAAGCTAGCATGGTGATGTGCCATCACTGGGGCCCGGGGACCTCTGCCCTGGGTTAGAGACGACAACCAGAGATACAGCCATGCAGGGTCACAGCCACCTTCTCCAGCCCAGACCCCACCTGGGGTCCAGCCTCCTCCTGCCTCCCTCCCCACCCTTCTGACTTCTGCCTGGCTTTTCTCTTTAAGATCTGCTCACATTCCCCTCAGTGGTGGCTGGTAACTATGGAAACTACAATTAGGCTGTTTTGCTCAATGTCTCTAAAAATTGCCAAGTGCAGGCAGCAGCAGCCCCTGACTAATCAGAGACCCGGCCGAGCTCTTCTGTGTGTTCTCTTAGGACACACTCTTTGTGGGGCCCAAGACAATGCTCCGGAAACTGTGATAAAGGACGTTTCTCTTCTTTAAAGTTTCCAATTCGCTCAAGTCCAATGTTTTTGCAAAATACAATGAAAGCAAATTAGAAACAAAATGTTTAAAAAAGATATACAACATTCAAGCCCCGGTTTTATAGTGGTAAATTTAATAGACATAAGATTATTCATGTAAATAGCTATAAAAGTTTCTCAAACACGTACTCGCAATTTCTGTTCTATATCATCGTAGGTCAGTGTCAGTTTGTAGACAGGCTCCAGTCCGCAGACCACACTTTGAATAGCTCTGGCCTGGAGCGCCACTCGGGGCCTGACCCCAACCCAGATGCGTCTCTGGCCAACCCTGTTGACCTTGTCCAGCTTGGGCCTGTACCCAAAAATGCCTCAGGGTGGAGGGTGGGGCTTCTCTGGGGGCCACTGACAACCCATGGAAATGTCTGCACTTGAACTTGAGCGAGTGTGTGTGAGGGCAGCAGCTGCAGAGGCTTTGCCATGCCTGGAAGTCCTCCCCAACGGCCAGGAGTCTGCATTGGATGCGGTGGCACAGGCTAGGGGTCACTCGGAGGGGACCTCGCTGAATTTGCACTGCGCTACAATTCACCAAATAGGCCCACCGCTTTCTTCATGCCTTCTGCAGAAAGAGATTACTGTCTGCATGACCCGGCTGGGCATCCATCATTTTTTTCTAACATGACCTCTGAGTCCCCTTCCTATTTTGTGCAATTGAAGTATACTTTTTGTATGTGCACAAATATTAAGAATGCAGCTCTAAGAATTTTTACATACGTACAGCACCCAGATCAAGATATAGAATGCCTCCAGCACTCCAAAAAGTTCCCTCACGCCCCTTCCTTGTAAATACTGTCTTTCTCCTACCTCCATCCCCCAAGCTAACTACCATTCTAATTTCTATCACCATTAATCAGTTTTGCACAGACTTTGTATAAATGGAATCAAATAGTCTGCACTCTGGTTCTTCACGTCTTTCACCCCATATCGTGTCTGTGAGATTCATCCACGTTTCGGGTGGGCGTCGCTGGGCTCTTCCTTAGCGCTGTGCTGTGGTCCGTTGCTGCTCTGAACATCCTTGTACAGCTCTGTGTGTGCACACAGTTCATTTCCTTCAGGTAAATATCTAACAGGGGAACTGCTGGAGCATGGGGTAGGCATGTGTCTACGTTTTTAAACAGACACTGACAAAAAGTTTTCCAAAGAGATTGAACGGACAGATTTGCATTTCTATCGGCAGTGTGTGGTATGAGAATTCAGGCTCCTCTGGTCTTTGGAACACTCCATTCCACCGGTCCTTTTCATGTAGCCCTTCTGCTGGACGGATAATGGTAGGTCACTGTGTTTGCAGTTTACCGTCCTCTGATAAATAATCCTGTGAAGGACCTTTTCCCATGATTATTGGCTATCTGGATAGTCTCTTTATTGCAAAGTCCTTTGTTTAACTCTTTTGCCCTTTTTAAAAAAAATTAGATTCCTTATCAGATATATTATTAATATCTTTATCCAGTCCATGGCTTCACTGTTTACTTTCTCAATGATGCTTTTTGATGGGGAAAAATAGCTCTTATTTTAATGCAGTCCAATGTATCACTCTCTCCATTTATGGTTAGTATTTTTGTGTTCTGTTTAAGAAATTTTTGCATACTCTCAAGGTCATGAAAATATTCTTTCTGTTTTCTCCTAGATACTTTTTGTTGTTTTATCTTTCACATATGTCAATAATCCACCTAAATCTTTTTGTATATTGTATAAGGTAGAGGACAAAACTCATTTTTTCTATATGGGTATTAATTGCTCCAGTCTCATTTTTTTAAAAGACCACCTTTCCCCACTGAATTGCAATGGAGTCTTTGCTGTAAATCTTGTGGATCTATTTCTGACTTCTCTATTCTATTTCATTGATTGGTCTGTTTGTCTCTCTTTGCATCAGTACCATACCATCTCAATTACCATAGCCCTACAGTAAGTTTCAAAAATCTTTTCTTCCACTTCTCTCAACAATATTTCACAGTTGTCTGTGTAGAAGTCTTACACATCTTTTGTTGGATTTATTCCTAGCTTTTTGATTCTAATGTAAATAGAACATTTGTATTATGGCAAGAGGCATATAACATAAAATTTAGCATCTTAGTCATTTTTAAGTGTATAGTACAGTTGTGTTAACTACATGCATATTGCTGTGCACTAGATCTCTAGAACTGTTCTATCTTGCGTAACGGAAACTCTATACCCATCGGGCAGTGACTCTCCATTTCTCCTCCCCCCACTTCTGGTAACCTTTCTGCTTTCTATTTCTGTGGGTTTGACTACGTTAGATACCCCATGTAAGTGGACTCATGCAGTGTTTGTCTTCCTGTGACTGGCTCATGTCACTTAACACATAATGCCTTCAAGGTTCATCCATGTTGTATGAGAGGATTTCCTTATTTTTTAATGCTGGAGAATATTCCAGCATATGTCTATGCCACGTTTTCTTTATCCATTCATCAGCCAGCGGACGTGTAGGTTGCTTCCACCTCTTGGCTCTTGTGAGCAATGCCGCAATGAACGTGGATGTGCAAATATCTCTTTGAGATACTGTTTTCAATTCTTTTGAATATATACTTTTGAAGTGGGATTGCTGGATCATATGGTAATTCTATTTTCGATTTCTTGAGGAAACCTCCCTACTGTTTTCCATAGCAGCCGCACCATTTTATATTTAAATAGCATTCAAAAAAATCTCATTGTCCAATTGTTTATTGCTAGTATCTAGAAATAAAATTGATCTTTTTTTTCTATCGAGCTTGTATACACTGATACTTGCTAAATTCAGTTATTAATTTAAAAATTTTGTAGATTCTTTTGGATTGTCTATGTATACAATTATGACATCTATGAATGAAGATGGTTTTACTTGTTCATTTCCAATATTTACACATATTATTTCTTTTTCTTGCCTTATTGAAATGGTGAGGGCTTCCAGCACATATTAAACAGAAGTGGGGATACTGTACATCTTTATCCCTTTTCTTTGTTTAAGAAAGGCTCCTGCCTCCTGAGCCTTGTTGGGAAGCAGAGCCTGCCTCCTGCCTAGAAGCTGAAATGCCAGATGCTTATTTTCCCAGCTTTCTTCGCAGCTGGGGCATAAACTCGGTCAATATCCCCCTGGGAAGCAGAAGGCACACTCAGATGAGACTCTGCAGAGAACTGAATGAAGGGCTATCTACAGAGATGTGGGCAGGTTAAGGGAACCATAAAGGATGCCCAGGCATTCAGAGACTAACAGCGGTCGGAACCTACGTCCATGCCCAGGCCTGGAAGGGCAAGGGGAGGAAACAGTGTGACTCGAGCCTGGCGAGTTTGGAGCCTGGAAGAGGACCACCCAGGGAGCTGACATCTTGGGAGGAGGCGGGAACCGCCTGAACTGCTGCATTGCAGAGAGAAGGGAGTAAGAACGGGTAGAAATACACGGGCTTCTCTCTCCTCTCACCCTCCGGTCTCCTACTGGTACCTCTCATTGGTCCGACCAAATGGAAAGCAGAGGGCAAGGCAGCCTGGGAGGAACAGTCCACGGGGACAGGGCCCTGGGGCACGGAGGGCTGGAAAAGGGTGGGGCACGGGCAGTGAGACGGGCGTGAAAGTAACTGGCTTAGGCATGAGCATGTGACCTAGGCTTGGCCAATCCGAGGCAGCCCCCCCCCACCCCCGGACCACACACCAGAAGCCAGCGGTACAAAGGAGCAGCAGTGAGGAGAATTTGTCCAGGTCATAGCAACGAGTCCAGGATCAGGGCCGGCAGTGTCACCCAGACAAGTGAGGCATCCGGTGTGGCCATTCTATGAGCTACCTAAGATCTGTTCAGCAACTTCCTCTTCTGATTAAATTAGCCAGAGGTAAATTAGCTCGGGCGAGACTAAGAACCTGACGGAAGCATGCCCCAATGGTGGGCAATACTTTAACAGTATCACACTCTCCCACCCGATTCGCTCAACACTCACTCACTGATCAGCCCATGTGACCCCAGCCCGGGCCAAATACGCACGAAGACGTCACCATCATGCCTCACTCTGTGCCCCAAAAGAGGTGGAGGAGGCTATCTATGTTTTAGGGATAGTTAAGGCCACAGGGTAAATATGGAATATCTTCTTTGGCATAAATTTTACTTAAAAATGTTTTTGGACAAAAATTAAGTAAATTCACAAATAAATAAAATAGATTATTTTTTATATTGGAATGATCACATATATTGCAGAGTTAAATGCAAAATTTGTCAGACTTCTCAAAGTAAAATTGAGGCCTTCAGAGAAGTTCCAGTCTTATAGCTGTCCCTAACTTGACCCAAAACGTTAAGAAAAAGCATGCCGGAGTCACTGACGCCTATGCCTGCGCTGTGGAAGATCTCTCCGGAACATCAGACTGCTCGGGGGGCCTAGGCTCCCCTTCAAAGTGCTCCCGATAGAAAAAACTGCTGGTTGTAATCTAAGCATTAGGATTTAAACGCAAGTGCTGCTTTGAAATGAAAGAGCATGATTGACTTTTATAAATACTTTTGTTAATGTATTTTAAAAGGCTCAGTGACAGTCTTGCGTGAGCAGCCTGGCCCTTGAGTGCTGGGCTTCTACCACGATGGCAATAACCTTTGGCTGCTACCGATGGGCAACACCCACCTGGCACCTGTATTAGTCAGGGCTCTCTAGAGAAACAGAACCAAGAGGTTTATTATAAGGAACTGGCTCACACTGCAGTGGAGACCGAGACGTCCCACCTCTGCAGTCAGCAAGCTGGAGACCCTGGAGCGCCGATGTGTGGTTCCAGGCCAAAAGCCGGCATGCTTGGGATCCAAGAAAGGCAGATGTTTCAGTCTGCGTTCCAAGGCAGGGAAAGATCAGTGTCCCAGCTCAAGGCAGTCAGGCAAGCATTGGAGTTCCTTCTCGCTCAGCCTTTTTGTTCTATTTAGGTCTTCAACGGGAGGGTGGGCAATCCGCTTTAGCCTACAGACACGCATGCTCCTCTCATCCAGAAACACCCTCGCAGACACACCCAGAATAACACTTGGCCAAATGTCTGGCACCCCATGGCCCAGCCACACCGATACTCGAAATGAACCATTACAGCCCCATGAGTACAAAAGTCCCAGTC
>JAQIFY010005584.1:0-10938 GCA_028533085.1 Varecia variegata | reverse complement strand
CGAAAGGCTATTATTAGAGTAGTCCACAGAAGGATGGAGGAAAAGGGAACATCTTGCTTTCATGGTAGAGCGGTGCTGAGATTGTTATTTAAGACTTCAGTTGTATATGTGAACTTAATAACACATTTCAGAGAACTAGGAATTTGGAAGTATAGTTGGTTAATTGTGTGTTTCATCAAGACTCTGTGGCTGTTGTTTTGTCTTAAACTTGTGCTTTGTGTACGAAGTCTTGGTGGGTTTCTCCCCTCTTCCTTCTTATAGGTTCTTTAAAGCAACTTTTGAACGCTGTTCAAATAACTCTCCATATGTTTTTCTTTAGAATCAGCTGAGCCAAGCCAGTTGGAGGTTCCAGCAACAGAAGGTAAAAGGGTAGTTTGGTTGTGAAAATCTGACATTCTTTAAGGTTTTTATTAGGACTAAGGATTAATTCTGTTTTTAAATCTACTTCATTAGGCCTCTATGGTGGTTTTGTTCTTTTGGGTCTGGGTGAATTGGATTTGCAGTTTATGCTGTTGAGATGACTCAGGGCTTATTTTGCTCCATTTTCCCCAGATGACTCTTGCTGAATTCTTGAATGTCAGTTGAGTGACTGCTGTATAACCTAGACAGTGCACATCCTCTACGTATTATACATACAAGTAATATGACATTTGTTGCTTGGAAAACATACATAACAAATTTAGAATTTATTGCTAAAGAAACATTGTTATCTCTCTAAAAATGTCTTTTTTAGTATTTTGTAATTCTTATTAAATCATAACTTAAATTGTTTTTCATGAGTGGATTTATAACTGAGTAGGTTTGCATTCATAGTGCAATTAATTGATACCATTTTTTTTCTTTTGATAGAAATAAAAGAGACTGATGGAAGCTCTCAGATCAAGCAAGAACCAGACCCCACGTGGTAGACCTCTTTCCTCCTAGGGTAAATCAGCTTCTGTGTCGGGGTTGCCATGCGGGGTCCGTCTGAGCCCACCTGCATATTCATTAGCTCGTGTAATTTCCCTGCTTTAGCCATAAGATGGCTGGCCCCGCCTTCAGAGGATGCGGTATCCAAGTATAAGCCTTACTGGATGGTTTGAGCTAGAAGATTCAAGCAGAGAGATTTTCCTTGAATTCATATATATCACTCAGTCAAAGATGTAAAAGCACTTTTGCCTTAACAGGAAAATGTTCTGTTTCTAATCTATAGAGTAAACCTTGTCCTCCTCATTGGAATTCACTGAGTCAGTACCATTATATTGCCTTTATCCTTTAACAGTGATATTACTACCTGCATGGTCAGACTGACCTGCAAATCCAGTGGTCATCTTGCATAACTGAGTTACAAGTCTGAGCCTCTTATTTCCGATTTCTCACACTTGGCCAGGTTATTAATAGTAGGGGTAGCTCTAGACCAAGAGTCCAACAAACCTGACTCTCAAGTCCTGTTGAACCTCCCTGAGCCTCAGCTGTTCAGTGTTTTCATGCTAATGACAGGATACAGCTTGACCTTAGTTGGTTCTGATCTACACCTTGACAATGGATGTTTTTATCCAGACATTTTTGCTGTAATGGAATTTGCCTTATACTGTCAATTCATGGACTGTCATTTTATGAGTACATTTGAATCCAAGTAACTGTTATCAAATTTGCGAATTAAATTGTGGTATTTATGAGCGTTAAGTTCCTGTAATCAGATTAACCTGTTTGCTTGCTTGTTTGTTTTCTCTCCTATTTTAGCTTAAAGTATCAGTGGTTGAGAAGAGCTTTTCGGACCTGTTACTGCCCCAAGCTGTGTAATATACTTGTATAACAGAAATACCTTCTATACAAACCTTTTTTTCTACTTTTAGATAGAAATGTCTACTTTTTCAGCAGTTCTGTGAATTGAATTAAAGAGCAGAGTGACTGTAGATTTGGAATGGCTGGTTTACTTTGGAATGTATTATAAGGATTTTACAGCAATGCTGGAAAAACGACAGGGAAAATGACAGGGATGAATCTCATCAGATTTTTTTACGTATTCAGCAGAGCCTCAGCTATGGTGTTTATTTTCCAATCAAGTGAAGATATCTCCTACTGGAACATCTCAGCTTCTGCGGTGAAGAAAAATTCCTGTGATAGTTCAGTTCTTTAGTTTTTCTATTTGAAAAATCATTTAAATGATCCTTTGTTCACGGCTCTCCTTAATGACTGAGTGAACAGTTAGTATCTGTATATTTGACTAAACCTTTTCCTAAGCTTCTATAATGGTTCATATGTTTTTTATCATAATTAAAAGTAAAACCATCTGGATTGCCTAACATTCAGAGGTCAGTATCTCAGCGTATGAATTACAGATGAAATATACAGAGAACCTCTTCCACTTTTACTTTTCGTCCAAATAAAGTGCATGGTGTACCGGAAGGAAGTTGAAGATCAGGTATGATCTGGGCAAACTAGATGACACTACAGCCTCACTGTCCTGTGGCCGCTGTGGCATGGAGTCCTCTGGAGCACTGTTCCAGCTCCGGTCAGTCCCAAGGGGTTGCCATTGCCTGCGTCATTTTCTAATTCTTGTAACACTGAGGCACAGTGTGGGGAGCGAGGCTAATCCTGCACCCTCTGATATTCTGCGCCATTTGTAGGAGAATCTTACATGTGTTGAGATTTCACAAACAATAAGAGTTGTAAAATACCAGCGATATGGAAAGGTAGAGTATGTGACGGCATAGAGTTCTCATTAGCTTTATCACTATTCACGATGGAGAATTATATCACATGGTAGCAGAAATAGGCATTTTTATGTGTTGCTTATATTTTACCTCAAATTAAATTGTAGATATAGGGTAATAAATAAAATCCATCCATGCCTTTCACACACTAATTCATTTCTTTCTAAGGCGTTTTCATGATTATGTCTGGGGAAACTCTCGGGCGGTTTGGTGGCAGGTGGAACGAGGGACGCGGGGCAGGTTGGCACTGTTCAGCGTCGCAGTGCCTCTCGGGGACACCCGTGTCCGTGCTGTTGCCGAGACCACCGTTGCTTGTCCAGGCTGGGGCGGGCAGCAGCTTGAGTGTGGCTTTTGAGATCAGAAGTTCCCCCCATGTCAATCACAACGTAAGCCCCTCCCACCAAAAACTCACACGCGGCTCTGGATTCCTCTGCGCTCGCCACACAGCCCCTGCCCCACCCCCCGCACGAGTGTACTCAGAGAAAGCAAAGCTGGTTTTATTGTGAACCTGCCGGCTGATGTAGGAGGCAGCGGCTGCTCCAGTGGGATCTCGGGGTTCTTTGGAGATGTCCGTAAACACACACCGCTGTGCCACCCCCAGCTGCACGGCCGTCTCCAGACTGCCTTGCAGAGGAGTCCGGCTCTTCACACATGCTTCATCCTCTAACACACGTTGCTGAGATCGCAGACTTGCCAAGGAGTCCTGTGTTCCGTTCCATTATGAGAATTCCATGTCTATATATACGTAATGTTATATCTACATACATACATGTTAGAAAGCATTTATTGCTAAGCCTGGAGTGGTGTGTGTACCTGTAGTCTCAGCGACTGGGTGGCAGAGGCAGGAAGATCACTTGAGTCCTGGAGTTCTGGTCCAGCCTGGGCAACACAGCAAGACCCGTCTCTCTTTTTTTTTTTTTTTTTTTTAAGGGCATTTATTTAGAATGTTCTCAAGTCTGCTGAATGCATTGATTTCTTACTTTGGAAAACAGCACAGAGGCAGACTATCCCGTCTTCCTCATGACTTAACGTTCTCCTGTCCCACCAGCATCTCCTTTAAAGCAAACAGGCCCAGTTCCTTCAGGACATGCTGAAAAAGAAACAAAAACACAAAACCAAAAATTCACTGTTGCTGCGTCCACATTCGGGAAGAGCATTGAGGTGGAGGGGGTCATTGTTAACTCCCTGGAGCTTTTACGTGTTTCAGTCCTCGCTATTGCTCAGGAGTCTGGATTGAAAAACAAAATATAGTTCAAATAGGTCTCTTCAGTAAATCTAATGTGCTATTTTTTCTGAAATGATTTCCTAATTCCATAATTCGAGGTTGAATACAATTATTTTACCAGGTGATGTAGGAGAGTGACTAAGAACAAAGGCTTTGTGACCAAATCCAAACTCCACTTGGGGACAGCTCTTACCTTGAGTAAATTCCCCTCAGAAAAGCTGTCAAACCAAAGAAATGTCTACAGCCCAGGACTTAGAAATTACACCCTGTCAGCTGAGTTGCGCTCAGTGCTAACTCTTATCCAAGTCCGGCGCTTCACTGGTGAGGAAACCAAGGCTTTGCTCCTGGAGTGGCCTCTGCCCTGGCACCCCAGAGCACGGGGTGGGGGCTTGAAGGAAAGGCCAGCAACTCGCCTGCCTGCAAGTGCTGAAGCCAAAAGGTTTCGTCTGCTGATGAGAAATCTTTGCATTTGCCTGTCCCACCTAGACCATCCAGTGCACGAGTTCATCACCTTACAGTTAACACATTGTGTGATGCCTCAATCTTTTAATTAGTTTAAACCACCTATGATGTGTCAAGTGAGCTTTGGGGGATTTAGGAACTGTATACATTGGGAAGGAGTTGCCCCTGTCTTAGAGATGTAGGGACAGGACTTGAACTCGGGTCTCTGTGTCCTAGAATCTTCTGTCTAGAGCAAACACCACTTCCCTTTTGCAGGAGGTGTATTCTGAGCATCCTTCTGGCCCCCATTTCTGCCTCCCACCCCTGCCCCAGGCCAAAAGGTCCATTGGAGAGGAAAATTAAGTGACCTTGCTAGTTTCCAAGTAACACCCCAAAGCCCTGGTCTGTGTAAATTCAAGGGACTTGGTTGGCTAAAACATTAATGGGCAGATAATTGTCACACACCAAATGGGCATCTTCTGGAAGTTCACTATCCAGTACTCACCTTCCCACATGGAAGCCCGAGTTTCAGGACGTGTGTTTTCAGAAGACAAAGATTCCCAAGATGCCCCGGATATCCTGTGATGGGGAAGGAGGAGACCAGGCTGCTCCCTTCTGCGGCAGCACACACAGCACACGCAGGGCTGTTGTTACACCTGGAACTGCCCGAGCCTCGCTGGTCCCCACCTCCACCCCAGTCTGTGAGCAGGACCGTCCACTTTCTGTACTTTGCCTCACGGCTGCCAGTTGTCTTGGCTCAAAGGGCAGATTTGAAAGCAGCTTGCAGCTGACCGTAGCAATCACAGGTCCCTAAGAGATGATGACAAAGGGTGGGTGGAACTCAAGCTGGAAGCTGGGTTAAAAACCAAGCCAGGATTGATTGGCCTGGAGTTTGCCCTGGCTACCCTGTCACTGTAAAGAGGGGACATCCTTTCCTGCCCTACCCCCACCTTTACCACCTGAAAGTAAACTTGTTAAGTTTATTTTGAGGAAGTATCAGGGAAGTTTAGCACTGAAAACAAGCTGTGATGCAACGCTAATTTGTAAAGGTGTTTGTGGCAGATTTCCGGAGCAAGAATAGGGCGTTTGGTAATACCAGTTTCCTGCCTGCGCTCCAGGCTGCGGGCTGCTCAGGCCCCGTAGAGCAGCAGTGACCCCCATCAAGGCCATGCCCTTGTCAGTGAAACACTGACCCCAGAGCACCCAGTGCAACACCAACCAGGGGCAGCAAAAGAGCAGAAGGCCCACTTTCCAGAACCTAAATGCCACGGGCTATAAAGTCTAGGTCTAAAGTCCTAAAAGGATCTGTTGAGTCTCTGCTCTGTGATTCAGACTGAAATTGTCCTCTCCTTTTTGGTGACTAAACCCTCCGGGAGAACCTCTTCCCGGGACGCTGTCTAGAGGCACTCAAAGTGGCCAGCATCTGACACACGGTCGCAGGTCACTGGGAGCCCTGGCCATGGGACTGTTCAGCTTCACGCCAAACAGGCCGGGACGGCACCCACGCGTGCGTGTCAGTTCCAGGCAGGTCTCGGGGCTCATGCTTGAGACCCGACGGGCTCGTGAGGGCACCTAAACCGAGAACGCAGTGTTGCACGAGTGCCTGCTCCCGTATGTGACATTCTCATCCAAAGCCCAGTTTCAACAGCAAGACCCCGCCCTGCCCCCTGGCCGGCAGTCTGTCCGCCCACCTCTGCCCGGCTGCGCCTGCCCACCTCGTCCTCAGCGCAGCGGGTGAAGGAGGCGCAGCTGTTCCTGCCCTTGAGAACCAGGCTCCGCGCTCGAATCAACGTGCCCAGGGCCGCACGACTAGAAGCGGAGGGACCTGGGTTCGGAGCCTCGGGCTCCAGGCCTCAAAGCCCACGGCCCAGCGGTCGCCGCCTAGGTGTCCTCCCTCCCGCTGGGCCTGGGCCCCGTCTGACTCCCCTGAAAGCCCCTCCCACGCCCCTAGGCCAAACCCTGGAGGACAGCCTCCGAGGGGAAGAGAATTCCCAGGGGCATGGCCAGGTGTGCCCTGAGCCGGTCTCCTGAGTGCTGGCACCTGGTTCCCTTCTGGTGAGGCCTCAAGGTTCACCCCTGGCCAGGCCGAGACCACCCCAGGTCTGATTTTGCTGAGAAAGGAAGAGGGGGTCCCTGGGGAGGCAGAGAATAAGGGCATGGCCCAGAGACGCCTGCCGGCCATTACAGCCTGAGCCCCACACACCAGCGGGCACACGGGTGCCTGGGGTCCCGTCCTGCCGCTCTGGGCACTGGGGAGAATGGGCCTGTGGACTGGCCCAGGAGACTGTCACACAGGGCCTGCAAAGGGGATCTTGGCTGTTGCTCAAGAAGGAGCAGCAGGAGAGGTTTAAGTTAGACCCGAGAAAGAACTGCCCCACATGAAGGCTGATTTATTTCAATCCTGGGAAGTCCTGGGTTCCCCCCGTGACAAAAGATCCCATAGGGCACTGCCTGCACCCCACGCCCTGACGCCAAGCCGCTGTCCACACGCTTTCTGCCTCCACTGGCCCAGCCCTGGGGATTTCCTGGCTAAGGAAGTGGCCGCCCAGCCCATCTGGGGGAGGCCAAGTGGCCTGAGGGCAGGAAGATGGCGCCTGGAGAGACCAGACCGGGAAGCCTTGCCTCTCACGCTAGCCGGACATGGGACCTCCCTCTGGGATATTCCCGCAGGCGGACTCCTCCCTCCCGAGCCCCCCAGCCCCACCCAGTCCTCATTCATTCATTCATTCATGCATTCAGTCAGGGGGGCTCTGTGCTTCCCAGCTGTGGCAACCTACTGACCTCTGCACCTCAGCTTTCCCATCCGTGAAGTGGGGAAATGATAGGCCCTAGTACCTGGTGGCCTCAACGTGAGCGGAAGATGTGACCACGGCCAGAAAGCACTGGGAACGCACCTGGCACAGGGCAGGGCCTTCCTGTTGGCGCCCGCCGGAGCTGGGGGCCTGGCGTCTAACCCCCAGGGCTGGTTGACTAGATGTCTACTTATGATTTACAATAATTAGCTGCACTGTGCAGTTTTCTACATCTCTTACACTTAAAAAGTTTTTTAAAATGCCATCTCCTCCCCCAAAAATCATTTCTCCATTACCTCCTTCCTTCACTTTTGTCCCTTCCTTTTTAAAAATTTTAAAAAAAATCATTTAGCCCTGGTTTCATCCGTGCATTAAAGGAAATCCTTTCTCATCCTGGCAGAAAGGACTTTTGAGCCTGTTTACTGAGGTCACTGCAAGGTCATACGCTCAGCACGTCACGCCTCTGCCACCCAGCAGACGTGCCAGGCCAAGTGGGAGCACAGCCAGGCCACAGGAGAGCGGGAAGGTGGCCGCGGGCGGCTCAGGGCATCCGCAGGAGGGGGCGGCCGGGCCAGGCGCTTAGCACCAGTGGAAGGATGGGGGGGGCGGAGTGTGAGGGCTGCAGCAAGTGCCACCGCCACCGCCACGGCCACCGCCACCGCCACGGCCACGGCCACCGCCACCGCCACGGCCACCCCCACCCCCACTACCACGGCCACGGCCACCGCCACGGCCACGGCCACCGCCACCGCCACGGCCACCACCACCGCCACCGCCACCGTGCCTTCCTGGCCCCTCCTCCGTGGTCTTGCCCAGGTGGGCACTACCCCGGTCTGCGTCCTTGCTGATCCTTCGAGGCCACACCATCGGGACAGGGAAGGCCGGAGACAGACCGTCTGGCAGGGAGGGGGCATTTTAGCTGCGAGACACCCCAGCCACCGCGGGGAGCCCCGTGCTGTGCTGCCAGGGGCCGCCCTCCCAACCACCTCGGGGTCACCTGAGGAAAGCCAGCCATCCGGTAACCCCGCTCGGAATCTATTTTTTGTTTTGTTTTCAACTTTGTGTTGAAGTTAAAACACCACGGAAAGAGGGCTGGCCACAAATCTGTCGAGTGTGCGGCTGGCTTGATTTGCAGAAAGTGAAGCCACTTGTGGAAGCGGCGTCCTTCTCGAGAAGGGCACACACCCCGCGCCCCCTCCTGCTCCCTGTGCCCCAGCCCACCCCCGCCGAGGTCACCCCTGCTCCCGGCACCACAGACTGGCTCCGGCAGTTTCTGAGCTGGGGACACGCTCATCCTCCAGCACATGTGCTTGGTGTCTGTCCACTCGCCGCCCACATCGTGTCTGGAAGGTTCAGCGATGTGGCGTGACACTTCCTTGTCGTGCTGAGCAGTGTCCCATTGTCTCTGCCTATCCTTCTGTGTGGGCAGATGCTAGAGTGACCAGAGGAAGGACACACCCAGGGCTGGAGAACTCCGGGTTGGGGGCAGGGGCGGGCAGGAGGCAGCAGGTGACAGGCCCTTTCTCCGCAAGTCAAGCACCTCCCAAGCAAACCTTCCAGAGCAGATGGAAGGGACCCTGCGCCGCTTCTCAGATAATAAAACCAGGAACAACCTCGAACTTGACTCCGTCCCGTTGACAGTCCTGAAACAGCATGTCTTGGCTCCCCCTCGGCCAGACCCGCCCCTCCCCCCCAGCAGAGTCTAGGGAGGGACACGTGGCTCTCAGGGTGCTCCAGGTGCTGGCGGCCTTTGCCGCACACTGGCCCTGCCCACTTTTCCTGAGCCGGGGCCTGCCGGGAGGCGGGGGCTGCAGCCACTGATGACCTTGGACGAGAGTATAAGCTCTGAGCCTCCCAGGCTCTAGTGAGAGTGGGAGAAAGAGGCCTCACCTGTCCCCAGGCACGCTGCCCCTCTCTGCACCTCTTTGTCCCAAATCCTCTTCCTGGCAGAGCTGGAACAGGAACGATTCATTGATCAGGATTTGAACTCAGGTCTTAGTCTGTGCCATGTCCGTCCCGGCTGCCACGGGCCCTCAGCCACACTCACCCACCAGGGACGTGACCTGAGGCCGGCACACACAGTGCCGTGGAGGCCGCGTTCATTCGTTTACTCAGTGACTGACGCTGTCACGGTCCAAACATTCATGAGGGGCTCACTGTGTGCCACCCACAGATCTGGGGGCCGGGGCCAGAGCCCTTGACCAAGCAGGCCACGTCCTCGCTTTCACGGGGGGCTTGTTCTGGTCAGGAGGGACATGAGTGAAATGGGTACCACACCACTGATGGTAAATGTCCTGGGAAAATAACGCGGGAAGCGGTTGGGGCGGCATGAAGTTTGCTGTTTTATGTGAAGTTACCACTGCAGGCCTCTTGGGGGAGGTGACATTTGAGCAGAGAAAGGAGGGAGAGAGTCACAGATACGAGGGGAAGACAGCCAAGGGGAACAGCCAGTGCAAAGGCCCTGAGGTGGAGGCAGCTCCCAGGTGTTCCCAGTGGAACCTCCACAGGGAGGACGAGGACAAGCTGTCCTTGCACACGTGTGTGTATGTGGCTGCTCGTGTCCGTGCCAGGCGAGCCTGAAGAGTCTCCAGGAACTGAAAGAAGAAGTAAAGCCCTTTCTGCGCCCTCCCTGCCCCCTTCCGCTCCCCCTCACCACCCGCAACCGCAACAAAACGGACTTCCTCTTACCAGCGCATTTAAGGCCCAGCCCCAGCGCGCCGGGACAAGTCCAGGTCACACGGCCTTCCTGCCATGGGGGACACCTTCATCCGGCACATCGCCCTCCTGGGCTTCGAGAAGCGCTTCGTCCCCAGCCAGCACTATGTGAGTAGCCCGGGGGTGGGGTGGGGGGCACAGCAAGGGACAGTGTAGCCCCCGGGCCACCTGGACCAGGAGGGCAAAGGGGGCGGGGTCTGGGGCACGTGGCTCCCGGTCCTGGGCCCTGGATCTGCCCGAGCGGTCCACAGTGGCTGAGAGCCCCTAACCCCCAGAGCTGTGCACCCCGGCCCTGCCCTGGCGAGACAGCTGGCCTGGGACACTCCTGCCCCCGCCCTTCCTGGCCCACATTCCTCACCCACGCCCCCGGCCCCAGCCAGGAGTCCCCTCCCTGCAGCCCAGCCCTCAGCTGCACTGCCGGATCCTCCGGGGAGCCCTCCCTGACCAGCTCAGCTCCTAGGGAGTGGCCCTTTCGGGACCCAGGCCTGCAGCTGGAGCTCTCTGTCCCCCAGCCTCCTCTGGCTTCAGTTACGTTAGAGTCCTATGCTCTCCAGTAGGGTGACAGCACCATAGGGGTCAAAAAAGGGGCCCCTCCTGCCTGCGGGGGCGGGAGAAATACCTGCCCAGACATGGCCAGCCCCTCACCGGGGTCCCCAAGCCCAGAGGAAGACCAGGGAGGAACTGTAAATTGTATGGCGCTTGTATGGAGCATGCAGTCCTATGTGCCAAGACCTTTTTTCTTTCTTTGTAACTTTTTTTGTTTGGGGGAGACAGGGTCTCGATCTGTCACCCAGGCTGGAGTGCAGTGGCGTCATCATAGCTCGCTGCAACCTCAAACTCCTGGGCTCAAGAGATCCTCCTGCCTCAGCCATCCGAGTATCTGGGACTACAGACCATGCCAGGCTAATTTTTTTATTTTTATTTTTTGTAGAGATGGGGAATCTCGTTATGTTGCTCAGGCTGGTCTCAAACTTCTGGGTTCAAACAATCCTTCCTCTTCAGCCTCTCAAAGTGCTAGGATTACAGACGTGATCCACCTGCCTGGCCTGTAACTTTTACTTTTGAAATA
>JAQIFY010005583.1:0-10939 GCA_028533085.1 Varecia variegata | reverse complement strand
GTGGCGTCAGCCTAGCTCACAGCAACCTCAAACTCCTGGGCTTAAGCGATCCTACTGCCTCAGCCTCCCGAGTAGCTGGGACTACAGGCATGCGCCACCATACCCGGCTAATTTTTTCTATATATATTTTTAGTTGGCCAGATAATTTCTTTCTATTTTTAGTAGAGATGGGGTCTCGCTCTTGCTCAGGCTGGTCTCAAACTCCTGACCTCGAGCGAGCGATCCACCCACCTCGGCCTCCCAGAATGCTAGGATTACAGGCGTGAGCCACCGCGCCCGGCCCACAGCACTGTTTAAGACAACAAAACACTGGAAACCATTTAAATGTTTTAGGGGAAGGTTGGATAATAGGCTGTGGTCCAGTCACAACAATGAAACACTATACAGCTGTTTAAAAAGGAAGACAGGCAGGGTGCAGTGGCTCATGCCTGTAATCCTAGCACTTTGGGAAGCTGAGGCAGGAGGGTCACTTGAGGCCAGGAGTTTGAGACCAGACTTAGCAACTTAGTGAGAAGCCCTCTCTACAAAAAATATAAAAATTAGCCAGGCATGGTGGTACATGCCTGTAGTGCAGTACTTGAGAGACTGAGGCAGGAGGATTGCTTGACCCCAGGAGTTTGAGGTTGCTGTGAGCTATGATGACGCCACTGCACTCTAGCCTGGGCAACAGAGCAAGACTCTGACTCAAAAAAAATTAAAATTAAAATAAAAAAAAAATAAAAAGGAAGACATAGATCTGAATGTGTGGATATAAAACAAGCACTGAGAGAGTAAGTCAACAAAGGTAGGTATATTAGGACAATAAGTCTAGTTTAAGTATGTATATCCATGCAAACATACCTATTCATGGAAATTTTCTGGAAGTATTGCCAAGAAAGTTGGTAATGGTTACTTCTATCTGGTGAAGGAAACTGAGGGTCTGAGGTGAATTTCATGATATAAACTCCTATACTGTTTGAAAACAATATGTGTATAATTAAAGATTCTAAATATGATATACTGGTGTTACTTTTTTAGTGTTAACTTTCTAGGCAAGGTTCTAAGGGTATTCTTCCTAAGGGGTTTGAAGACAGAGGGACCAAAAGTCCTATTCTTGTCCCCATACTTAGAAAACAGACAATCTGATTATGCCTAGAGTTGTCAAAATGTGGAGGCAATGTGTGAAAAAACTAAATATGCTCATCTTTCAGAGGGAGATCTACTGAGATATATTGAGATGTAGATCTCTACATGCAGCTGAAGAACTGGGCCAGCCTCCCACCAGGCCTCCCAAATTAAGCAACAAAGAATGAGCTGTTCACTCTTCTCTCTTTGGAGGCCTAGGGGTGCTCTGCACTTTAAAAGATACCCATCGCTCCAGATCCACAGAACCATCCCAAAGCCTTGGGAATCATGCATCTCCCAACTATTCTGTATAGGGTTTGCCCCAAACCATTCCCAGGTCTCTCTAGGCCCAGGTCAGTATTCTAGAACTTTCTGGAACCAAAACAGTGTGATTGGATACAGAGGGCTGACTTGAACAAGGAGATAACTTAAATGTCTTCTAGCCTCTGTGTATGGAGCCTATTCTTTGGTCCCTCTGCCAGATGATACCACATGGCTTGCACTTTGACATTCTGACCACTTTTCTACAGGATACATTACCTTAGCTTTCAACATTTCTCTTTGCTTACTCATATTTCAGGTCCCAATGAGAGGGTGTTTCACTATAAATTCATAAGAAAAGATGGCAAAAATCTTTCTGCCATTCCCTCCTGGGTGTCTCAGCCTGAAAGATGTTTAGAGAGTTACTTGGACCAAGGGAAAAACCAAGATGGTGGGCAAGGCATCGCCTCTCATACAGGACTTGACGCCCAGGATCAACAGGCACAGCATTCAGTCCAGGCTCCAGAGGTGGAAATCTCCTGGCTGAGATACTCGGGGCCAAATAATGATAGGTTTGGATACTTAGAAGGCGATGGGAAGGGGCCACGATGGGAAGATGGCGGGAGAGACAACAGGGTGCTGGACACATGGTGAGGACAACAGACAGCAGATAGACACGGGGCGGCTCACAGGGCACCGCATGGGATGGCCCGACTTAGCCAGCCCATTCTTTTCCCTAAACATGCTGCCCCAGAGAACTTAAAAGAAGGGAAGTATTTTCTTGGTTAGGTTAAAAATCATTTGTGTTCAACACATTTCCTCCTAATTTCTGATACAGATGAAGAATGCTAGTTCATGATGTCCCTTATCACCAACATGCATACTAAGCCAGCCAGCTCTGGTCTGTTCAGGGTTTTCACTTCATGTGCAAGGCCTCTTCTGCATGTGTGCCTTTGCCCCTCATCCTCCCTGATCTCTGTGCCATCTGACAACCTACTAGGACCTCCACCCGGGGCACAGGGCAAGAGAAAAAAACCATTTATAAACAATTCTGGTATATGCTGCTTTTATTTTTGAAACCAGTGGCTAACCTGTTATCTGTGAATCTGATTAGCTATGCTCTGCCCCATGACCACAAATAAACCAAAACTGGCTGCACTTCTGGGAAGTAAAATTTCTTCTCTGCCTTTTCCCTGCTTGTCAAATGACCTCAATACCTTTTAACCAGTAGGCCTCTTTACTGAACAGCCTGGAAAGGACACAGGTATGAACTGAAGTTGGGAAGAATTCCCAGTCTCCTGCCTACTATGTCTAACTCTGCCCCCTAAAGTAGATGCATTGAGCTTTGCCTTAAGTATAAATAGTTCCACTGACATTATGGAGCTTTCTCACAGGCTCACAGCATTGTTTTTTTTTTTTTTTAATGTTTCATTATCTCATTGATCTTTTCTCCAGATTTTCCACAATGTTGCCAAAGTCTGAAACTCTGAACTGGAATGCAGTCTAGCACAGGCTCTATGAAGCTGGGTATAGGATCCCCTCCCTCCCAGTTTCTACTGGGTCCCTTTCCTCGGTAGGTCCCAGCACTCCAGCTGCTGTCCGTGCACAGGCTGTACCTGCCAGCCTGCAGAGCAGCTGTTGACTCATGCATGCTTTGGGATCTGCTAGGACCCCAGCTCTTCCACTCTTCAGCCACAACAGCCACCACCCACCTCACAGAGCCCTCCGCCCATCACCTTCTGGGTTCTCGGCTCTGACCTGATCAGACTCCCACAAGTCTGTGTTGCTTTACCTGCCCCGTCCCTGGAGCCCACCTGGAAGACGTCGTTGGCACACTTGCGGCACAGGTTGTGTTGGCAGGGCAGGATCACCACTGGTTTGGAGAACATCTCCAGGCAGATGGGGCAGATGAGCTGCTTCTCTAGGTTGTCCATGCTGTGTGCATCCCCTAGCAGCGGCTTGAAACCCACTGTGAAGTTCATCCCCTCAGTGATCGTACCTACCCTAGACTGGGCCCTGCTCCTGGCCTTCTCTCACTGCCTCTGGACCCTTCCTCGTTTACTTTAGACGGTCTGTGGATTCTTATGTTCCCTCTGTTGCTCACTCTTGAAATAACTCTGCTATCTCTCCTGTCCCTTTCTCTAACAACTCGTCTCCTCCTCAGATAGCTGTCTCCAGACACTTTTCTGTCTCTCCCTATTCTTTGCTCTGTACCCTGGCCAGGCACTGGTGGCTTTATCTATCCCTCCCTCCCTGTAAAATTCTCCTTTTGTTTTCCAAATGACTCTTGTTCACTCTGTGGGCAGCACTGTTTGTCCCTTACTCCCCAGAGAGGAGATTAATTTTACTGTGGGGGTGGGGAGACAAGGGGCATCTGTGTGACATTCCAACTCCCAATTTAGCTCATGTAAGGCGAGCCACAGCTGTCACCCAGTGAGTGACCCTGACTCACTCAGGAATGGGTGACTCCCTTGAGCAAGAGCAGGGGTGAGTGCCACTGCTCAGAGTGAAAGGGGGGGCCAGCAAAGGTGCTGGTCTGTCACTGGCCCTCACCTGGAAGGCTTCTGCGAGCCCTTGATCCCTGCTCTGGCTGGGCCCTTCTTCCAGGACAGTGACACAGAATCTAAGATGGCCTGCGTGAGAGCCACCATACATGGTGTAGGGTGGGTGGAAACATCTTGCTAGACCTGCAGTCATTGACAGTTTCCTCCTCCACAGGCTTAGCTAGTGGCCCTCCCTGGCCCTCCTCTTTAAGACCGTGTGATTCAGAACAGCCACATCAGAGACTAGGGAGAGAGCCTCTTGTCCAACACTTCTGCCTCGCTTTCATTCTTGCTCAGCCTTTTCTTGTATCACCCTAGAAAAAGAAGCTCAAGAGGCTAGAAGTGGCTGTTGTGCCAGGGCCTGGAAGTACCTAGGAGCGTGGCCCGGAGAAAGTGTGGGATTCTAGTCCATGAACACATCACTGGAGCTACTCCAAGGATTTCAAATTTGTTGGGAAACTGAAAGAAGCTGAGCTGGGTGGAAAGGATCTGAGTGCCAGGGACCTATTTTGGGCACCCAGGGAATCAATCTCCAAGGAAATTTTAGAGCACTGACAAAGTCATAATCACAAGGCTCTGGGGCTCCCAAGTCCAGTTGTCCTGGACTCCAACTATCCAAACCAGGCCTGTGTCAATTGTGAGCACTGGTCTTCTTTTTCTCCGATAAGCCTTTTTTTCTACCTCAGGCACAATTTGTCTTTTTCGGGCCCAACGTATGCACTGGGAGTAGACAAAAGCTCTTTTATTTACTGACATTCTTTAGTCCTTCTCCCAGTCCGCAGAGAGAAGTTCGAGGAGTTACTAGGCTCTGACCCTGGGTGGATGGGAAATAAATGCAGAGAGGATACCAAACAGGCAGCATGAAGAGGCGAGAATGGGGAAAGAGTCTGCAAGTGCAATCTTTTCCTTATCACATTCCATGCCCCTGTTTTAAGAACAAGGTATATGGTGATTAGCCTGCATATGATGTGATAAAAAGGATGGAGGGTGGCAGGCACTGATGTGTGAACTTCATTCAACCCACAGGACCAAGGCTCATTCATGTTGTGCTAATAGTTGAAGTCCAAGGAAAATCCAAAGATGGGACTATCTCTAAGCCTCCAATACACTCAAACTTTTCCTGAGTCAACTCATGGTGGAATGAGGATGGCAATGCCAAGGGCCATGGGTACGGAAGAAGGTGAGACCGGCCCCAGAAAGGTGTATCTGGCTTAGGAACGAGCTGATGCCAGGGGTTGCCAGTATACAAAGTTGCACCAATGGAGAGTTAACTGGTGCAGCAGCTCCATGGACCCATAGACAGAATCGACCCTGTCCAGTTATCGGGATCCTGGCAGAGAGATATCACAAGGGGCTCAGGGGCTCTGCCGGCTGACATTGGCTCAAATAACAAGGCAGGCACAGGACAAAGAATCTCAGGAAAAGTCTGCCACCACTGGCTGAGATCTCATAAGGGTAAGGATGAGAGGGCTGTTCTTTGACATTAAAACTGGGACCAGGACTAAAAACAAGAGTAGCCAGGTGGCTCCGTATGGCCAGGGTCAGTGGTACCACCAAGGGCAGAGATAATGTCCTTACTGGGACAGATGTCATCAATGCTTCTGAAGTTGGGATTCTTAAAAGAAGAGGGGTTAAATCAGGGTCAATATCAGGACAGGGCTACTTGCTTCTCTCTTCAGTGTGTCCGGTGGACTGGGCAGCAGAAGGCACCCTCACTGGGTCAGCACCTAGTGGCAGAAGAAGGTAGTACCTTGTTAACCAGGAACGATAACCTAGAATTTAAAGTAAACCTCCTATATGTAAGAATATAAACACTTGTAGTCCATATTATAAAGACATAAACTTTGCACCAATGACTCATGTGAAGTTACTTATATGCTTTTCTTATCTGTTAATTATTGCTGCCTTTCAGGTTACATACCTCACTCTTCTTCATCTCTTAATCATCTTCGTCATATTCGTTGTTTCTAAAGTGACTTTTGGCTCCTGTGATGGAATTATATACGTGATTACATAGAAAGAGTAAGTACTTATAGTTTACTGATGAGAAACCCATTACTCTGCTGTTACTCATTAGCATCACTAGGTGGCACTGGTGTGAAGTTCAGTCAACTTACAATTTTAAAGTTGAACTCTTTGGGGTGAGAATAATCTCAGACACTTCATCTTCCTTTTAGATGCAAAAACACTGCATCCTCAAACCTGTCTTCAACTACTGCCTTTTCTAGGCATACTCTCCCACCCCATTCCTTCGCTTAGCAAGAGAGGCCAACACCACATTGAAACTGTCAGTTTGTGGCATAAGGCTCACAGAAACATATCGATCCCCTTCTCTTTTTTCACTCTGCCCCAGTACCAGACTTGAAACTGCCATACTTAGGGGTTAAACTGCCATTTTCACAGGACTTTCTCACCCCCAACCATTTCTCTCATTCCTAATCCAGATCTTACCTCAGTCCCTGCCTATGGTTCTCACCTGGCCTTGGAGGCTCTCTCTGGACGTTCTGTTCATATCTCCTCCTAGTAGCCTCCTCAGGAGGTGGTTTAAGTGTTCCACAGCAAAAACAGCAGCAACAACAGCAACAGCAGCAAGTGAGCAGTACACACAGGATGATAAGTGTCTAAATGGTGGGAGACAATGGCCTCAGTCTGGCAGTTTTTCATTATGACCATTTGAGTTCCCCCTCCTTCAATCCTCCCAGCACCCAGAAAATGAGAGGACAGAAGCATTTGTCCTAGAAGAGGAGGGTCACCCCTCTTTCCTCATTCTTAAGGGACTAGGAAGAATTGTGTACCTTGAACCAACAACTATTCATAGTAAAATAGTATCTGACGCCTTCTTCGCCATAGTGATCATACAGATATATCCCCAATGAGCCATGCTGGTCATAGATTTTCCGCTTCTTAGGGTCACTCAGTATGGCGTGGGCTGTGTTGATCTCCTTGAATATTTCTGCTGCTTGAGGGTTCCCTGGATTCTTGTCTGGATGATACTTCAAGGCCAGTGACCTACCCAGGCAATACCCAAAAGGTGGGTGGGGAGGGGGATGTGAATGGCTGGGGAGGGAGGGTTAGGATGAATAACAGGGACAGGTCTCTGGATAGTGCAGAAAGAATGCATGAGATGTGGTACAAAGGATGGCAGCAAGGAGCCAAGGTCTAAATTCCTTCCCATGCCACAGTTAAGAGGGTGATGGCCCCATTTGGCCCCAAAGTAGAAGGCTTGCTGGGATTTAAAAATGGGTCAGGGAGCAAAGTAGAAAGAAAAAGGTTTAAAAGGGAAAACTCCAGGGTTTAACAAAGGGCTGAGGTCTGAACCTGTATGCCTTTTTGACGTCTTCAGGTGAGGCACCCTTCTTGAGTTCCAGCACTGCATAGAGGCTCCTCCCATTTTTGGACAGCCGCCGGGCTGCTTCGTCCACATGAGACATGCTCTGAGCCGGAGGAGAAAAAGCATTTGTGAGAACCTCCACAGGTAAGGGCATGGAGCAGTGAACTTCCCGTAAAAGGAAACTCGTTACTTTCAGGGGCTAGGCAGGTAAAAGATGACGAAAGAACAAGAATAAGACAACACCGAGTGTGATCGGTGACCAGAAAGGAATTCAAATTCAAATTTTAAAGAGGAAACATCTTCCCCTCACATTTCCCAGCATCCTCCAGCTACACAGACCTCAAAACACCCCACATCCTAGAGAGGTATAACCAAAGAGAGGTCAAAGTCATGGGAAGAGTTTGATTTTGTCCAGAGCTCCTTTTATCTTAAGTAAACAGCCCTGGGCCTGTCCAAGCTCACTGGTGGGTTTGAAAGACTAGGGCAGCCCCAGCCCGTGAACAGGTGGATCAGGAAAGATCCACAATTACCAACGGAGAAACCAAACAGCATGCTGCCTAAGAGAAGTTGGGTGTCTGGACGCCAGGCCTGAGGGGGGTGCTTGCGGCCAGGCCAGGGACTTGCTTCTTCCCCCCAGCCTTCCGCTCGCAAACCATCCCACCTCTGCCCCTCAGAGACAGGCCAGTGGGGAGAACACAAAAGGATGACTCAGGGGCTGAAAAAAGAAGCAGAAAGGGGAGGCTAGTGGGGCGGCCCAAGGAGGGAAGAGGGAGCAGGACCACAGAGAGCCGGATAGAGGCCTGGGGGGCCTACCGCCAGGGAGAACCCAGGCAAGGCCCCTCTGGCCCTGTGCCGACTCCCCAACTGGGCCTGCTCCTTTACCTAGGAGTCACTCTCTTGAGCCACGTAGGCCTCACACACCCTTCATCCTCCCGGGTGTGAAACTTCACACCGGCCAAGTCCAGCAGCCGACTGGGCTTGCGCACTGCAGAGACACTCTGGGTCGTTTTTGGCGCCCACAGAAAAGCTGGGTGGGGAGGCTACATTGGGCCTGGGACTTATTTCGCGCACAGGAAGCCTGAGCGCAGGGATCCGGGTGGGCGGCTGAGCGTTGCTTCCGGCGCTTGGGGTCACCAGCTGCATCTGCGGAGGGCACCACCCGTCCTGATGGCGTCGGGACTCACCAACTCACTTAAGGAAAGGCAGTGGGCTTGCCGACCGTGGCAGACGAGAGGTATGGCTGCTGCAAGCCCTTCACAAGAGGTGCATTATCTTCTTGAGGTGCAGTCTTCTTCAGAATTTAGGGGTCTCCCTCTTTTCCTTCCACCTGGAAACTCCTCTCCAACATTCAAGACCCACCTCCAATATCAATGTTCCTGAGACTCTTTCCTTTTCTCTCCTAGTTATTCCCACTTTGTCTGTCAAAGCATTTCTCCTATTATATTCTAATGATTTGTTTACACATCCCTTTAAAATGGTATCATGAGCTTTTCCAAAAGTCACTACTGTGCTTCATTCAGAAACTTCGTTTAAATACCATTCCATCATGAGGGTGTACGATAATTTAATTATGTGATCCAGGTTGGATACTTAAGTTGTTTTAAATTATTTGATGGTATAATAACCTTATAATGAAAATTCTTATCAGAAATCCTTGAACAAATCTTTAATTTTTTCCTAAGGATGGATGCCTGGAAATGGAATTATCGGGTCAAAGTGAATTTTTTTTTAATACCTTGATCACTGTTGCTAACTTTCTTCCTGGAAATGTACCAAAAGTACTAGTTTGCATCCCCACCTGCGGTGCATGGAAGCATCTTTCTCCACCTGGCCTCACTTCCTGTGATCTCCTACAGGAGGCAGTGTTTGCATCACTTATAATTTACCACTTTGTGGTGTTGGTTTTCTCTATAGAGGGGCATTGAAAGGCTCCTATAACATGTAACTGAAAAAGCTTTATTATTTTGACACTATGTGTCTGTTAACCCTCTTGCAGCTTTTATCGCTCACTTCCCTTTATTACAATTATTTGTATATATTTACCTCCCCTTCTAGGTTTTTTTTTTTTTTTTGAGACAGAGTCTTGCTCTGTTCCCTGGGGTAGAGTGCAGAGGCATCATCATAGCTCACAGCAGCCTCAAACTCCTAAGCTCAAGTGATCCTCCTGCCTCAGCCTGCCGAGTAGCTGGGACTACAGGCACGCACCACCATGCCTGGCTAGTTTTCCTATTTTTAGTAGAGATGGGGTTTGCTCTCTTGCTCAGGCTGGTCTGGAACTTCTGACTTCAAGTGATCCTCCCGCCTCTGCCTCCCAGAGTGCTAGGATTACAGGCATGAGCCACTGCGCCCTGCCAAAGCTGAAAATCTTTTTGGTGGTTTCTATTATGCCAAATTTCTTGAATCTCAAACCTTTCATCACCATCATGGAATGACAGAACTAGCAGAACAAGCCAGCTCAGTTCTTCACTAGCTCTGGGAAGAGAGAGCAGAAGCATTAGAAGTACACTTACAACGAATTCCCTACCTCAGTCCTCAGTCGACAAGGTCCTGCCCCTGCCTCTCACTCCAGTTGAGAACCCTTGTCTGCTTGCTCTGGGCTCTGCCCCACTGCTTTCCTGCCAGTTCTTGAAGACACTGTGTTCCCTCCCACCTCAAGGGCCTTTGACCATTTTGTTCCCTCTGCCTGGAGGGCTCCTCCCCTAGGCTGTTTCTGTGGCCGACTTCTCATCCTTCAAGGATCTCAGCTTCGTGCCTCCTCAGAGAGGCCTTCTAAGCTGGGTTCTACTTCTCTCTTCCTACCTCTTAATACCCTCACCGTAGTTCGTGAATATATATTTATTTGCGAATTGATTTGTTTAAGGGCTGCCTTCCCCAGTTGACAGTGAGCTCCCATGAGGGCAGGGACCTTGGTTGGTTGTTCACCACTGTATCTCTAGCACCTAGAACCATGCTTGGCTCACAGTAAGTGAATTAATGATTTGTTGAATGAGCTACAGCTGAGGGAGCCCTCTGCTGATCCAATGTAAGTCTGAAGGTTGGGCCATAGCAAGAATTCCCTAGGACAGAAGCACTTAGCTGGGGAATTGGTCAGGATTACAGTGCCCATCTTCCTTCATATGGTCCTAGACAAGAAGAAACAAGGATGGAGAAAGAAGGGGAGAGGGGAGATGCTAACGTGATTCTGTATTCCTCCAGTTCCTAACACAGTTCCTGGGATATTGTAGGTGTTCAAGAGTGTTGGTTGATTGAATGAATGAGCAGACATTTGTGTGGCTTTTCAGAGGCACTTTTACCTAATTATCTCCTTGGGTCCTCACAACAACCCTGAGGGGTGGTATCATCACATCCCTGCTTCAGAGAATGAAAAAGGGCTAATTCAGTTCTGAGAGGAGTTAGTAAACATCTTTCACATCTTGCCAGAGGCTCCAGAATGTTTTTGCTTCTTATCATTGCCCTCTGACATTCTAATTAATCACAGTTCATGGCTCTTGAAATAGCCATTATCTTTAAGTCTTGGGAGGCTCTTCTCTGAGCGGAATGACACTGCAGCCAGCAAACCGCAGAGATGGGAATCTAGCAGGCATGTTGGCCAGGCATCCTTTGTCAGAGGCTCTCCATGTTGCCTTCACCTAGACAGTGATTCTGTTTTCTATGCCTAGGGTCTCTTCTTTTTTTTTTTTTTTTTTGTTTGTTTTTTTGT
>JAQIFY010005582.1:0-10940 GCA_028533085.1 Varecia variegata | reverse complement strand
TAACTTATGTGGAGATAGGGACACAGGATAATCCAAAAATAATTTTAATGTTTCTTAATGTCCATGTTAGCAAAATATTTTCCACTTTTGTGAACATTTTACTTACAGTACAACTTCTTAAATAGCATTTTTGAAAGTTTTTAGTTAATTTTAACATGTAGTTTTCTAAATAAATAATATATTTCTAAGACTCAAAATTGAAAAGACACAAAAGAGCACATAGACATACCTTATTTTATTGCACTTCACTTTATTGAGCTTCACAGATAGTGCATTTTTTTTATGAATTGAAGGTTCGTGGCAACCCCGTGTTAAGCAAGTCTTATCAGTGCCATTTTTCCAATAGCATGTGCTCACTTTGTGTCTCTGTATCGTATTTTGATAATTCTTGTAATATTTTAAGTATTTTATTATTATTATATCTGTTATGGTAATCTGTGATCAGTGGTCTTTGATGCTATTATTGTAATTGTTTTGGGGTGCCATGAACTGCACCCACAGAAGCTGACAAAATGGATAAATGTGTGTGTTCTGACTGTTCCACCGACCAACCGTTGCCCCATCCCTCTCCCTCTGTTAGGCCTCCCTATTCCTGAGACACAACAATATTGAAATTAGGCTAATTAATAACCTTACAGTGGTCTCTAACTGTTCAAGTGAAAGGAAGAGCCACGTGTCTCTCACTTTAACTCAAAAGCTAGAAATGATTAAGCTTAGTGAGGAAGGCATGTTAAAAGCCAAGACAAGCCTAAAGCTAGGACTCTTGCACCAAACAGTTAGCCAAGCTGTGAATGCAAAGGAAAATCTCCTGAGGGAAATTACAAGTGCTACTCCAGTGAACACACATAGGATAAGAAAGCAAAACAGGCTTATTGCTGATACGGAGAAAGTTTGAATGGTCTGGCTATAAGATCAAACCAGCCACAACATTCTCTCAAGCCAAAGCCTAATTCAGAGCAAGTTCCTAACTCTCTTCAATTCCAAGAAGGCTCAGAGAGGTGAGGATGCTACAGAAGAAAACTTTGAAGCTATTTAATAGCAGAGGTGGCTCATGAGGTTTGAAGAAAGAAGCCATCTCTATAACACAAAAGTGCAAGGTGAAGCAGCAAGTACTCACGTAGAAGCTGCAGCAAGTTATCCAGAAGATCTAGCTAAGATAATTGATAAAAGTGGCTACACTAAATAACAGAATTTCAATGTAGACAAAACAGCCTTCTATTGGAAGAATATGCCATCTAGGACTTTCATAGCTAGAAAGTCGATGCCTGGCTTCAAAGCTTCAAAGGACGGGCTGACTCTTGGTAGGAGCTAATGCAGCTGGTGACTTTAAATTGAAGACAGTGCTCATTTACCATTCCAACAATCCTAGGGCCCTTAAGAATTATGCTAAATGTACTCTGCCTGTGCTCTTTAAATGGAACAACAAAGCCTGAATGACAGCACATATGTTTACAGCATGATTTACTGAATACTTTAAGCCCACTGTTGAGATCTGCTAAGGAAAAAAAGATTCCTTTCAAAATATTACTGCTCATTGACAATGCCCCTGGTCACCCAAGAACACTGATGAAGCTGTACAAGGAGATTAATGTTTTCATGCCTGCTAACACGACATCCATTCTACAGCCCATGGATCAAAGAGTCATTTCTACTTTCAAGTCTTATTACTTAAGAAAGATATTTTGTAAGGCTATAGCTGCCATAAATATTGATCCCTCTGATGCATCTGGGCAAAGTAAATTGAAAACCTTCTAGAAAGGATTCACTATTCTAGATGCCCTTAAGAACATCCGTGATTCATGGGAGGAGGTCAAAATATCAACAGTAACAGGAGTTTGAAGATTACTTTGAGGGGTTCAAAACTTCAGTGAAGGAAGTAATAGCAGATGTGGTAGAAATAGCAAGAGAAATAGAATTAGAAGTGGAGCCCAAAGATGTGTCTGAATTGCAACAATCTCATGATAAAACTTTCATGCATGAGGAATCATTTCTTATGGATGAGTAAAGAAAGTGGTTTCTTAAGATGGAATCTACTCTTGATGAGGATGCTGTGAACATTGTTGAAATAACAACAGAGGATTTAGAATATTATAGAAACTCGTATTCTACAGGGAAAATCTTTCATGAAAGGAAGAAATGTATGCAGCAAACTTCACTGTTGTCTTGTTCTAAAAAACTGCCACCACCGCCTCAATCTTCAGCAACCAACAACCTGATCAGACAGCAGCCATCAACATCGGGGCAAGAACTTCCACCAGCAAAAAAGGTTTAATGACTTGCTGAAGGCTCAGATGATCCTTAGCATTTTTTAGCAATAAAGTTTTTTTTTTAATTAAGGTATGTACATGTTTTTTGAACATAATGCTATTGAACACTTACTAGACTAATGTATAGTGTAAATATAACTTTTATATGCACTGGGAAACATTTGTATGACTTGCTTTATTGTAATATTAGCTTTAATGCAGTAGTCTGGAACAGAACCTGCAGTATCTCTGAGATATGCCTATACAATAAAGAGTAATTTTCCCTCCAATCCATGTCCCTCAGCTTCCTAGTTTTCTTCGCTGCAGTGGATCAAAGTGTAGAGTTGATAAATACATAAATATTTATGCATGAGTAATCAAATGTCACATATAACTTCCTAACACCTTTCTTTTTTTAAACAAAGATATTAGTAGACCTACTGTAGCACCTTGTTTTGGTCACTTATCCATGTATCTTAGAAGTCACTCAAATACACAAAGAGTTTATTTAACCAAGAGACTCCTGGAATTGATAAATGAACTCAGTAAAGTCTCAGGACAAATGGCTGTAATTATTTCATGATATGGATAAAACTTAGTGGATTTAACAGTTCCCTGCTAGTAGATATATAAGTAGTTTGCAGTCATTTGTTCTTATAAACATTATTTCATGTGTGTGTGAGTATATTAGTAAGAAAAAATCTTAGAAGTAGAATATTTGGTCTCAAGGGAGTTGTAGATATAATTTTTATAGATTTGTTAAATTATCTTTTCTACATAGATTGTATCACTTTGCATTTCTTACAGAAATATGTAACAGTGCTTATTTTCCCTACCTCCTCACCAAGTATACTTTTTTTTTAACTTCTCCAGTCTAATATGTGAAACATTATATCTCAGTAAAATTTTATTGTATATGGCTATAATTTGAAATTAATTTGAGCATCTTTTCAGATGTTTATGAGTCATTTAGACTTTTTCTTCTCCAGGAACTATCTCCTGTGCTGTTTTTCTGTTGGGTGGTTGTTCCTTATTTTACTGATTTACAGTAATTCTTTCTATTAGGAAAGTGTGAGTTATACTTTTTTTCAGTTTGAAGTCCTTTGACTTTGCTTTTTAGTAATTTCAGCCACATAGACTTCTTAAATTTTCATTCAAAATGTTTTACCAATCTTTCCTCTTACTGGGTTTTGTGTCATACTTGTGCTTCCTCTACTCCAAGTGTATAAATAAACAATAGCCTCTTTTATTACTTTTATACTTTCATCTTTTGTGTTAAACTTTTGGTTCTTTGATCCATCTGAAACTTACCCTTTCTGTGAGCTATGGATCCAATTGCATTTTTTTCCTATGTGGCCACCCAGCACTATTTACTAAATAATCTATCTCTTTTCCCACTAATTTCTGTTCCACTTTTATCATATCCTAAATCCATACTGTATTTTGATCTATTTCTAAATTTTTTACTATATTCTTCTTATCTAGTAACATACAAGAATCATATAGTTTTGTTTAATGAAATGTAAAATATGCTTTAATGCCTTAGCTAACTAATCTACCCCCCACACCGACATTCACCCACATAATGTTCTTCTTTTTCAGAGTTGTTTGATATAATGTTGGTTGTTCATTTTGCACATGAAATTTAGAATCATCTCGTTGGTGTTTATATTGGCATCACATTAAATTTGAATTAAACTAGGGAATGTTGACTTCACATTGTATAATTTTTTTTATATTTCAAAGTTGTTTCCAAGTTTTATGTGCACATAGTTTAAATAGTCAAATCATTCTTCAATGTATGATATGAATAAGTGTAGACTCTAACTCCCTTCTCACCCAGAAGCAAGCACTTTTCACCTACTTATGGTTATATTAACCTCGTATTTCTGAATGGGCAATCGGATTGGTACATGCAATTCTTCCACTTTGCTGTTATCTATTAGCTTCTCACTGAGGAGGATGATTTCACTCTCCCTGCTCCCCTCGCTGAACACTCACGGGGGCATCCTTCCCACCCACCTTCCCCGTTCTTCCAATAAAGTTATATCCTAATTTCCGTTAGATCAACACTCAGTGTTTACAATATTTTGACTATGTAAATGCCATTCAGAACTGAACCATGCAGTAAATTATGATTATTTTCCCTTCCTGCACAACTATTATGTTTTCCCTGGAGCTAATATTTGCCTTGTTTATGGTTTGTTTGCTCCATTTTTATGTTTTTATTACTAATTCAGCCTCAACACTTTGCCAATTATCTAAAGCTCTTCTCAAGATATGCAGATGCTTCACTTATTTTTTTTTTTCAATTTCATCCTCCTACAGAAAGCGCTCCCAGAGCTGCTGGCTTGCTCTGCTCTGGCACTTTGCTCTCTGTGTGCCGTCGTGTGGGACCTTCCTTCACCTTCACCCAGGTGTGCTTTATGCTTCGCTCCTGCATTAGTGCTCCGATGTTTTCCTGCCTTGGCTTGGAGGAGCACTTCCTTCAGTAGCTTCCTAAGGAAGTGGACACAGGAGCCCAATATGTGAAGACCATCATTGACCCTTGCATTAAATAAATGATTACTTTCCTTCATTGCTTTGAAGGTCCACTACATTCCAGCATCCAGGTAGCTTTTGAGAAAACTAAAGCCATTCTGATTCCTAAGTATTTGCTAGTATTTATTATTCCGAAGGAATTGTTCCCTACTCCCTGTCCAAACTTGTAGGGTGCTATCAGTGTCTCATAATTCTAAAATTACACAACTATCTACCTCTTCATGTGGATCACTTTTTATCCATGTATTTGATCGAGCACATCGTGGACTATTTACTCATATAGAAATACTATATGAGTATTTCTGGCAATACTCATCCTTCACACCTAGGAAATGTTCTTGACCTTTTTCGTGGATTATTCCCTCCCTTCATTTTCTCTGCTTTATCTTTCTGGAACTTTAGTATTTGAATGTTGAAACTGCTGGATTGGTTCTGTATTACTCCCATGTTTTGTTATTTTTCAAATCTTTGGATTTTTTTCCTCTGCTTTTCAAGAGATATCCTGAGCTTCATCTTCTAGTCCTTTTATTAACATCTAATATATAGTGTCATATTTTTAATAATTTCCAAGAGTTCTTTATTGTTTTCTGAATGTTTCTTGGTTTCTAATATTTTGTTCACAGTTTTACAATATGGTCTCATCTCTCTGGGGATGTTAGTAATAGTTTTTTGATTTTTCTTAAGTTGTATTAACAGAATTGTATCTCCAATTGTTTTGTTGTTCTGCTTATTTGTTTTGATCTCTCTCTTTCCTGTTTGATGCTTTTTCTAGATATCTGTGTCTGGTGAGAAATGTTGAGACGCAGACTAAGACAATTCTGGTAGGGAGGAGGCAGATTAGAGAGGAATTAAAGAAATAGATATATTGAAGTTGATCACTGATTTAAGTAATGGGTGATCGAGAAAGTGATGGTGATTCTCTAGTGTTTTGATTCACTGAGATCAGAAACACATAGTAGGAGCAACAGAGTTAGTAGAAATTTCACATAATTCCCTGGCAATGCAATAGGCATGTTTCCTAAGTCTACATCCTCAAGCCTAGAACCACAGTCAATTTGTACCTAGCCCTGTGTCTACTCTGGAGATACAGAGAGTCAACTAATCAGGAAATACTGAGTCTTACTGAATGCTAAAAACTGTAATTAGGATCTGAAGATATAGTAGTAAGGATGGCATAGTCGCTAACCCTGAGGTCCCACTGCCAATGCAAGAGGTAGGCATACACATGGTGGTCCAATAGTGCTGGTAAAATAGAAGTGTGTATATATTATCACTGTGAAATGCCTGAAGAGGAGAGTTAGCAGTAATTGCATAGATTGGTAACGTCTGAACCTTTTGTTGGAAAATGAATAGGAGTTTATCAAAATGCAATTAACACCTTAACTGCCATGAGAGTTGTATTTAAGTCACTCGAGTTTTGACCCCGGGGCCATGTGAAGCATATATAAAATCTTACTTGTTGATGTTCTTATTGTTACAATTAATATTGACAATTTAATTCTAAAAACGTGGATTAGAGGAGTAGAAGTCAATACATTTCATTTTTCTATTTATGTTTACCTTTAAATTACACTCAAAGTTTTTATTCTATTTTCATAATAAAACTCTGCAGCCCCAAGGAACAGTTTCTGATTCTTTTGTGTGGCAGTCAATGCGTTAAGATCCAGGAGGAGAAGGAGGATGCTCTACAGAGCATGAACAGCTTGGATGAATGGGCGAAATGAGTGGGATTGTGAGCAGGTCTAATGTGGGGAAGGGGCAAGAAGAGGTTCAGTGTGGAGGTGACAGGGCCATGGAACTGGCAGATCACTATTAGTGAGGTAGCCTGGATAACTAGTTAGAAAGATCTCTCTGCCTTTGTCCAATACATGATATACTCATCACTCAGGAGAGGGATATATGAGAACATTAAGATTTCCTTCGGAGACCAGTCATCTCACCCTCTGTACTGAGCAATAATGTCCCCAGTGATGGCACAGGTTAATCCCCATGTGACTTGATGTGTAATAATTCCGAGTAGCCAATTAATTATGCTAATCACATTAGTGGTAATTAGTAAGATGCTTCTCTGATTAGGGGGCTGTGGTCAAGAGGCTCTTACACACTTAATGTTGACTGAAAAGTAAGGCCCCTCTTTGCAGAGCCTGTTAATTTCCGCCAACAGGGGATTTGGGATTTAGCCCAAAAGACCCACCCTTTCTCCCTCTCTCCAACTACTACTGACTCTTTTACAAGGAAAGACATCTGATACTCAAGTAATAATGCTCAGATTTCAGAGGAGACTTAGAGAAGAAGCCTTGATACGTGTGTCTTGTTGAGCAGCTTGGAATATTTTGTTGGGAAGGCAGTGGGAAAGTAAATTTTTAATTGTTTTTTTTTCATTTATGTATTTTTAAAATCTCTGTGCCTCACTTTCCTCATCTGTAAAATGAGGACTGTAATAGTACCTACTTCATGGCGATAGTATAAGAATTAAATGTGTCAGCCCATTTAAATGTTGTAATGATACATGACATGTAGTTAATGCTCAGTAGCTATTTTCATTCTTACTGTTGACTCAGAGGTCCACTAGGGAATCAAAATATTTAGATCAGCAGGTCACAGTAATGGTGAACGTTATGGTGATGAGCCAGACCCAAAGCTAGTTGTTTAGTTGTGCTCCCCTACTTTGTTTCAGATGTCAGTGAAGAGTGTGTCATTGCCCCTGAAGTCCCAGCAGGGCACACTGCATTGTAAGCATAGGGTCATCTGTCTGCATTGCTGGCTGGACTGTGACGTCCTGAGAACAGGAGTATGTCTATCCTGTCTCCTGTTGCATCTTCGGTACCTAGCACAGAGGTCGGGACGTGGGCCATGCTCAACAAAGTCTTGCTGAATGCATGAAGAGATGGAAAGAAAACTGAACTCAGAGGCAGTCAGTCAGTTTTCAATCCTGGATCCGTGCCTTACTAACTGGAAAAACTCACTTTCATTATCAGCAAAATGAAGATTATCATTTCCATATCCGTGAAAAAAATTTTTTAAAAAGAGGTGGTATATAAAAGCGTATCAGAGTGGACACACTAAATAAATAAATGGCTTGTTTATTAACTGATTTACTTTACTTGAAAGAAAATGAAGACTCAGCGTTAGCATCTAATACATTATAACTGCAATTTTTATTATTATTTACCTTTGTAAATAAACAAATCGTGTATGAATATACTCACGTTGTAAAATATATATAATATTGAGTAGCACCAAGTCCATTTAGACAGATGGTTCTCCCTCACTACTCTAGAATACCACCCTTAACAGTGTAGGTGGTACATCTTTGCAGACTTAATTCAATGCATTATATATATATATATATATATATATACACATAGATGTATATATACACAGATCTTTTTTCCCACTTTTCTCCATTTCTTAGAGATCTTTTCCAATTCAGTAACTACAAATTTACCTAATTATTGTTATTGTATGATATTGCATAATCTTCCACATAAGGAATATACCATAGTTATTGAGTCATTAGTTCATCAATAGACATTTAGATCGGCTATAGTATTTGGCCATTACCAAAAAACAATGCTTTAATGACCCTTGGATAGCTAGCTATCTAGAAGTAATCTTTTAGATACAATGTCTTGCCAATTGCTCTCCTAAATGGCTTTACCGCTTTATGCTTCCTCTAGTGATATGAGAGTGTCTTTCCTCTCCCCATCTTTATCAACACTTAATAGTACATGAATTTTTCTTTTCATTTCTGCCAATATGAGCCAAAAATGGTGCCTCATCTACTCCATTAATAGGGAAGTGGAGCATCTTCCCTTGTGTCATGACAGACACCTTATGCACATCCTCATTTAATCTTGAGAAAACCCAACGAGTGAGCTATTATTGTCTTTATTTTAAAGACAAGTAACCAGAACAGTCATGACATCCTCATAGCCCATGAGGTGAATAATGGTAAAATGTTCACCCACAGGAATACAGGTGTCTCCTGACAGGTGTGCTCAGGCAGAGTAAAGAAGCCTCAGGAGCTGAAGGTAGAATAAAAATCATCAATAAGACTGTTGGGGGTAGATAATCTTAGGTTCAAACCTAGAGCTCCAAATTGTCAGCCATCTACCATTGGGTGAGTCATTTAATTTCTTACAAATATCAGTTTTTTGCCCTCTGCGAAATCAGAATAAGATTTATTTTATGGTATTATTGTGAGGATTAAAGGAGATAATGTGTAGGCCATAGGCAGCTTTTGAGAAATGTTAGCTGCTCTTTTGATTTGAAAAATAAAATCTTCCTGGCACATGGGAAGCTGTTGCTTATGCAGTGGTTAAAAATGACACACTCAGATCCCTGCCCCTGGCAGCGCTCTCCGGCTTCTTCTTGGTGGGGCATTGGTTTCTGCCTTAAACCTAAGCCAGGAGACCATTGCTTCCTTTCTGAGAGATTGTGAGAAATAACCAGTCTGGCCAATCTTGCTGAGTCCCCGTGAGCCTCCTATTAGTACACAGGGTAGGTATCTGTATGTGCAGTTTACAGATGAGGTCACTGTGACCCTGGGTGCTAAAGTGACTTCTGACAGTCCCTGCTGTCTGTGTGTTGCCCCTGATCTATTCTGGCCACCCCTGATGGCCATGGAATAGGCACCGAGTTTCCAACAACCAGTACTCCTGAATCAAGTCCACTTCAGACCTTGCCCCACCATAGGGACCTCTCAAAGAAGTGCACTCAGCCTCTTTATACAGGGCTCCATCACTGCCAGGGCCATTCTCAGGCATTGGCCACCTGGTCCCATCAGCCACTCGCCTTAACTAACCTGGTACCTGCCTGAGGCCATGAGCCCTTTTCTCCCCCAAGGGTCGAAATGGTAGCTTTCAAAACAACTCTGTTTTTATTGAGTACTTACTGTGTGCTAGGGACTTTGCAAATAGCTCCTTATTTACTAGTTATATGACTTTGGGCAGGTTCATTAACCTCCTTTTCCCTTCGTTTCTCATCTGCATAATAGGGATTAATAGCAGGGCTCACCTCCCGTGGGTAGTGGGAAGATTCAATAAGACAGAATAAGTACATCAAGTGTTTAGCACAGCGCCAGGTGCATCTTGAGTGCTCAGTAAACACTGAGCGTTGTTGATAAGCTCCTTCGTCTACAGTCACCTGATGTGGTAGGTATGATGGTTGGCCCCATTCTATGGAAGAAACAATTGAAGCAGATTGATCCCCTGGCAGCTAGTAAGTGGAGAAACAGGCATCTATATGAGGTCCAGAGAGTAAAACATCTGCAGAGTGAGGACAAATGTGGTTTTCGGTAGTGAGGTCACTAATGAGATTGTTGATATCCACCCCAGTGTTGTTTGGGTATGGTCTGCAGTGCCCTGGTTTTGCATACTGATGCCTTTGTCTTGTAAGATGCTGTCCTTATGGAAATCCACACGCTCTCTGCTAGTATCTGTTTGCCGAGGACTCGTGGCTGGACATTGGTGTGGAGACAGCTCCCAGTGAAGGCAGTGGCAGGTTCAAATGCTGGAAGTTTCGAGTAAACACATCCTGATTTCTTTCCCTGATCCTCCCTATCACTGGCCTAAAGAGAGGGAATGAAGACACCCACCTGCCCATCTTTTGCTTTCCAGGGGGGCCTGGCCCACCCTCTCCCGACCTGCCTCCCCGGCCAGGTGACCTGTCTCCCCTCAGCACTCCACGTGGATCACTATGGAAACTGCACACAGGGATAGAGAGGGCAGCTGTGTGAGAAGCAGCACCTGGGAGTGGCAGCGTGCTTGAGAACATGGCTTGGCCGAGTGTTCAGTGTTTGCTGGGCAGGAGAGGAAGGCAGCGGATGAGCTAATGCTCAGCGGTATCTCAGTGCCATGTCCTGTGCACCCTTCGCCCCCACTCCCCTGCACAACAGCCACTGTCCCAGCTTACAGAAGAAGGGATTGAGGCTGAGGGAAGCCATACAGCTGCCTGCTTGAAAGCAGTGAAGCTGAGACGATGAAAGCAAACACTGTATACCATTTACCGTGAGCCAGATCCTCCCAAGACACCTTGTTTACTATGTTTACTAAGGTATTTAATGCTCTCAATAACTCCTTGAAGTAGGTGCTGTTATAATATCCCTATTTTAAAGATGAGGAAACTGAGCTGTGCAGAGGTGACTTGCCC
>JAQIFY010005581.1:0-10940 GCA_028533085.1 Varecia variegata | reverse complement strand
GTCCACATACAATGGTTTTTTGTTTGTTTGTTTTTTTTTAAATAAAAAAGGAAATTCACATAAGAACTTTTGAACTAATTCCAAATAAACACAACACAGAAGTAATCAAATAAAAAAATCTAAATCCTTATTGCTCATGGGATAAGGCTCTAAGTATCCATTTTAGGAAACAGTGGGCCAAATAAACAAACAAAAATAGTTTATTTGTTTTACCTGTTCTGTTAACTGTTCCAAATAAACAACAAAAATATATATATATAAGATGTAAGTCTGCTTGCCCCAAAGAGAATATTAATCAGAATTAAAAGATGGCACCAAAAGGTGGGCCAAAAAAAAAAAATCCCCATATCCGTCAAAGCAGAATAATAAACCACTCTCCCTAAAACAACTGAAGATCTGTCCCACACGCACACAGCCCCCCCAAACACACTCAGAAGCAGTTCATCTAAAGTGAATCGCTGAAAAAGAAAGATGAATTTGAACCCTTTGTCCCCCTCTCCTTTTTGTAAGAACTGCCAGTCAGTAAAAGGGAGATTGCACTAATTACTGTGACAATTCTGCATCATGTTAAAACAACTTCTGTGCCTGGGACAGGTTTCTCTGCGAGTTTGAAATTCTTGGCTGGAGAGTAGCTCTTGTCTGAGAGGAGGGTTCTCCCTTCTAAGCAGAGTAGGCAACACTAACAACTTGTCCCTCTCTTTTCAGCTGGTTTTATTCTCCTCTTTTCCAATTGCCTGATTCAGACCTTAATGGAAACTTGTCCAAGCTATTCTTCCCACAAACCCTGCAAGCAGCCCTAGGCAATCTGTACTCGGGGTAACCACAGGAATCTTATATCGTCAATTAAAATTGAATGGACACCTGATAACTAAGGATATGCCGTGGAAAAAAAATTTCATATAGTCACAGCCTTATGAATAAATTAATGAGACTGTGGCTAATCCAAATTCAATTTTCACTTGTCCAGTTCCGTTCTTAATCCTTGCCTTCATCATCACCAAAAGAACACCAACAATCCTAGAGAGAATGTTGCAACTAACATAGTAAAAATGCAGCTGCAAGTTCCTGAAGACTCTGGCAGAGAAACCAACATGCAGGACAAAGTTAATTTTATTTTATTTTCTCTCTCTCTCTCTCTCTCTCTCTCTCATACACACACACACACACACACACACACACGCACACACACACGCCATTCTAACACCCCCCAAGCAATGTAACTTCCCTCAGGTGTCCAGCAACACAGAAAAGCCTCAACCAGCTCACAAACACACCCAGCACAAGCAGCTTATTCTAGGTCTATGTGAGATCTTTACTCCCAGCCAGTAACCATTGTGTTTGGAGAGATTTCCAAGCTACACTTCCTCCAGCTACAGCAACAAGAACTTAAAATTTTCTTGTTTCTCCTTTGAGTTTTCACCTCCTCTTTTCCCAAATACACTTTTCTAAAATGCACATTTCCACTGCTTTTTCCTTCCCTGTAAAACACAAAGATGCCTCGTTCAGTACAGTCTAGATTTTTGAGGCAAAGTACAATTAGCCAGTAAACACTTGGCACTCTAAACTGATCATTTATCTCTCTCTAGAAGATATAAGGAAGGAGAGAAGAGATGGTTCACCCTTTGTGTTTTGGAAGACATGGGGAGGTTAACAGATCCAAGACAGGAGGACTCAGGCATATCTGAGTTTAAGAACTACCCCCTGGGAGCATTCAGGAGCACTTCCTCATCCAGCAAATGTGGCTTCTGTGACCTGGGCATGTGCCACACCTTCCACATGGTGCCTCCCTCCCCAGAGTGCCCAGGAGAGTCACCAAATGAGAACTCCAAAGTACTTTTCATTCGTTCCCCTCCTGGGTGCCTGTTTATAGTAGTCAAGCCCACCCCCAACTCTCCCACCCCCAGATGCCCTGGCCCTCACTTGTCCAAAGGAAGAACCATGAAGACTTGGCAGTTCTCAGCACAGGCTTGCGAAATTCTTCAGCAATTGAAAGACCAACATTTTACAATTAATCGCTTCCCTTATTACTAGCATATCTTCATTGCTCTCGTTTTATTTCTAAGCACTACTACGGGTTCTAAATTTGGTGTTTCAGATACAAGACATCAGAGATACGCAGAGGTAGGAGGAAGCGGAAACAGCTTTGTTCAACCACAGGAATATCATCCTCAAAGACAACTAAAAAAATTGGAACCTGATGTTGGTTTTTCCAGCACTAAGTTAACTTCCAACATGATGAACATTAATTTTTGATGTCTACTCAATTCTGCTAAATTGGGAAAAGATGGAGCATTTACTTTATTTTCAGTTTTATGAATCACCTGGCTTTCTCTTTCATATATATATATTAAAAAATCAATCCGTTTCTGGAGAGATTTGGGGTTTTTTGTCCCACTTTCCTCATTACTCTGTAGTTACTACCATGACTATAGACTTTAAGTCCAATTTCCATGTCATTAGCTTAAAAGACTTTTTTTTTAGTGTATCTAAGGCCTTTTCTTAGGTCATTAGTCATTTTGGGGGCCGAGGCAGCAACTACAGACCATTATGTGCACAGCCCCCCAGCCCCCATCCTATGCTGAGAGCCTTCTACGTTTAATGGGAAATAAACTTTTGACCAAGACTTTGGGTAACTGCCTACCCTTATGAAAAGTGCCAAGGGGGCCTCCAACTTCAAGAGGGAAGGCAAAACCAGCATTGACTGGTAGGTACTCAAGTTTAAACATTCCTGCAAAGATCTAGACACTGAACATTTGTACTATCCTAAAACAACTTAACAATGGCATCTCCTTTTCCTTCCTGGCATTCTCCCTCAGAAATTCTGCTGCAACAAAATGCATGCCTTTAGACACAAGAACAATCTCTCCCACTGTCTCAATGTTCCATCAAATATCTATTTACCCTCATTAATTTTTCTTTTCCTCAACCTGAAACCATCAGCTATGAGTCAGAGAACGATCATTAACTTTTACAGCTTCCATACATATCCACCTACTCACATTTGGGGAAAGAAGTATTGACTTGCAACATTGCCTGAGACCAAAATCCTCTAAGAAGAAAAAAACAGGAAAAATCGCTTCAAGAAAGTTTTATCTATAGGTCTATGGGGGGATGCTACATTCATGGTTTTTCCACTTTGTGCTGCAATCTCTTGCAAAAAAAGAAAAACTGAGGTTGAATTTGGTTATAGTGACAGGCATTTCTGGGTTGATTTTTGAGAAAACTAGATGCTTTTCTTTCAACATCAAAACATAATTAAAGTTCTTAAACTGGGGAAAAAAGTAAGTGAATCAAGTTTCCTGCTCTTGTACAAAAGATATTTCTAGCATATATAAAATCACGTGGGCTGAAGTGCTGAGACATGTTCCTAACACAGTATTTTTCATTAAAAGTTGCTACACTAACACTCTTAAAATGATGCCCCATCATTACTCCATTTAGCAGTCACAGCGCTGCAACTCATAACGAATTAATTTGCATTAATGTGGGTTTCATGTGTCCTTCCGTGGGTATGCCATTGTGATTCAGGCTTAATAAAACTGACACGACAATAACATAGTGCCTTTTATTTCACTTTCCAAAACAAACCAACCCACCCAAAGACCCACACAAATCCTCTCGATTTTTTAAGCATTTTACTAATATATTTAGTACATCATAATTGGCCCAGCACGAAGGAATCTAGTTATCTTCTCAGTAAATATTTATAGCATCACTCTTTCCCATTCATTCTGCATTGTCTAAGAGAATCTCACTGTAGCCTACATCTGCAATTCATTGACTTTACAATTTACCACATGTTGGGATTGGGAGAGGTCTTAGCTCCATTTGAATCACTACACAAATATGCAAGTGATTTATCGGTTTCAAACTGAAGACTGCAAGAGAGGGACTCCACTTTTCCTGAACATTACTTCTTCTGGCAGACCATGAACAATTACAGTTCCTACTAATTAAGCTCTGTAAATGTGCTGTGCCCTGCTAATGCCTACCAGGCCTCAAATTTATTTTCATGATGCCAAACTTTAGGGAGCAATTTTAACTCCTTCAGAACTGATCCCACTCCTATGCATTCCTTCCTATGCAGACCGAACTGTTTGGGGGCTACTTCATAACAAAAGGAATAAAATATAACGGGCCGAATTACCAGCCCGAAATCAGATGTGCCTAAGGAAGAAAAACCTATCTTGGGAAAACCGAAGAACACCGCAGCTGATAACCCGTTCAAAGATCCCACAGCCCCATCTTTGTAATGAGCTGTTTAGGGATTCACATCTATCCCTGAGGGCTAGTAAGTTTCTGCATTCCATTGATTAGAAAGGAAAACCTTTCGGCCTGGGTCTTTAAGTTTGGGATGGATGAAGGGAAACATCCAGCCAGAAATGACAGAGCCATCACCTCCCCATGCCGCTTAGCGGTAGCCTCGGAATCCCACACTTTCCCCCTTTTACAGCGTGTTCAGTTTGCAACACACACACACCAGAACTGCCCACTTTTTAAACATAAATTAAAATCGGCAGGACAATTCCTCTCACACCAGGGTCTCAGCCACAGACAATGCCCCACACAGTCTCCCCAGCCCCAGGTGCTTACACGGTAACTGCTGTGAAACCTATCTGTTGCTAGATAGAACACCTTGGGTGACCAGGGAATTGGAACCAATCTGCAGAGCAAAGCAATATCCTTTCTAACAGGCGCTCCCATGGTACCCCCACCTCCCCCACAAAGCAGCTTCCAATCCCCAATTTCAATTCCCCCAAGCCCCAATCTTGGTCCTCTCTTCTCACACTTTCCTAATCTTTCTTACTCAAACATTTATTCCACCTCCTCTGGATACTTTTCTCTGCCTCCTCCCCCAGATACCAGGGCATTTTTCCCTCCAATCCCCAAAGTAAACCTGGATTTTCCCCCCTCATCTATTAAATTCTTTTAATCAACTCTCCTCACCCCACCTCATGTTTCTGAAACTCTTCATGTTAACCAGTGCACTACGCAATGTGTGTATTTTCCCTCCAGCTCAGTGGAACATCATATAAATTAAAGAGCAGTCTCCCATATCGGGTTTCTTTAAGTATTCTGGGAAAAATGCACAATATAGGCAATGTAATCTCAAAAAAAAAAAAAAAAAGCAGGGGCTGGGGAGGGGGAGATTAAGAAAGAAAAGAGAAAGGAAAAAGAAAAGAGAGAAAGCAGAAGAGGGAAAGATGCAAACACCTAGAGCAACTTTGCTTTAGAAAAAGGCATTCGTGCAGAGCCCCCCACTGAATTTCCATTCCTGAAAGTGCTCTTTATAAACGTGTATAACAATAGCCTAGAGGAGAAGTCCAAGTCAGCTGCCTAAGGAGGGGAGCTGTCTGTCTCAGTAAACTCAGATGGGGGGCGGTTAGCGGAGGGGGAGAGGCAGCATTTGCGTTGGGCTCTCCCCCCCATCTCATTGCTTATAATTAGTGAGAGAAATTTGAGCTACTGCCAATGTCTGTGGACCTTGAATATTATAAGGCCAACGTGGCGTCAAATATCTTAACATTCATAAGTGTTATGGGCTGTAAATAAAGCCTGTGGATTTATGACCCGGTGGCGTGCTTGCCAGCAAAGGACTGGGGCACATTTCTTTCAGCAGAACTGTCGAGGTGCAAGTTTGCCTTTGGTTGTAAAATTAACCATTTCCTTCACAAATGTGCTCAATTATAAGTCAGAGTTGAAGATTTACTTACACGGTTGCCAATATTCACTCCCAGAAGAAACTCAGACGCCCACATCACACATCCCTTCAAAAATGAAACCCTCAAGAATTTGGTTCACCCTCCTTTGCGAAACTTTGAAATGTGTCACCTCAAAAGAGTTATAAATGCAGTCAAAGATATTATCTAATTCCACTCACCAAGACTAAAAAGCTTACACCTACTTCCTTGGAAAGTGCTTATTTATTTGGCAAAGCCATGATTTAAAAAAAAAAAAGAGTAAATCACTCCTTGCCTGAAGTCTCCTCCCTCCCCCAATATAATGTCATCTACTTCCTGTGTAGGAGAGAGCATTTGCTAAATCCAGGTTGTCTCATACTTGACTGCCAATAAACCAACTTCCACATAACTTCCAGACAGCTGGGGAAAAGGTCCTCGGAGTTTTAGTCATGGTCCAGAAACACGCGTCCACACAAAAATCTGCAGCTGTCCCTTCTTTGCAGTGCATTTTTAATGTGATTCAGGGGCCCCTGTTGTGAAACCTCTGACAAAATGTAAAATCCTCTTAGATACTGTCTAGTTTACCCACTGCACGTGTGTAAGAGAAGTTGCACCAAGAAACCTAGGCACTTTTTGCACACACCTAGGCACCTCATGGGATGTAAGGGGACATTCAAAACCTGGAAAGACTTCTACTATAATCTTTAAAAGGGCAGCCCCTGGTGCAACTATTAAAATGCTAGTTCTCTAAAGCAAATATTTTTTTTAATGGCGTGCAGAACTGCAGTGATCCAACGCTGCAAACAGAACAGCATTCTTGATCAGCAAGGCCCCGGAAACCTTCCTGTAACTTTTTCACAGCTTGCTAAGAAATAGAAAGCTCACCAAGTTCCAGCAGTGACTCTAAATGAAATCCCTATCAGCAAAATTAAAATCAAAGTAAAACAGTCCTAGCAAGACCGGGGATTGTTTTCCTCAAAATCTTTTCTCAATCAGAGATAGGGAGCATCAGTCAAAGCTACTTCCTTTAAGCAGTCAAAAGTTTCCAAAAACACTTCTTCCAGATAAGCACTTTAGGCTCCCAACTGCCTAAGAGTTTGTTTCTGGGGTTTCAGAAAGCTTCAATATCAACAAACTGGAAAGCGCTGGCATATTAAATTTATAATCATTAAGATATGACTTATTGGGTGAATGTTGACCACATAATCCATACTGCAGACATTAAACCACAACCTATAAAGATTAGTGTGGAATTAATACTGTTGCATTGAGATTGAAATCTAAACAGGATTGCCATAAATATTTCTGAAGGAGATGAAAAACAATTAGCATAAATACCAAAGAAGGGCAAGAACACCTGTTCTTTTTCAGGACGATAAGCATTTTATTGTTCTCTATTTAAAATGTAATGACCTGTGTAATTACAGTAATATTACATTGTTATGTAGGGGCTTGGAATGTCACACTTTGAAAAGTGTTGTCAAAACAATCAGGAGTGAGGTGGGGGGTGGGAGAACAACAGGGAGGGACCGCCATTAACCCTTCACACTCCAAGGTCTAAATCTTTTGTATTAGAAAGGATTATGTTGTTTGAGTGAGGAGAAAACATCCATTTTCACAAACCAGAAAGAGAAGTTGCCCGGCTAAATAAAACCCCAGTGAATAGGCCCCTCTTGGTTTCCTTTAAATGCTGGATTCCAAGTGCTGCTTATTTATCTGTCCAATTCAAGATGCTGCTTACTTATCTGTTCAACCTAGTAGCAAATAGCTCAGTTGCAAAGCAAATAACTTTGGATAAAAGAAAACGCAAGGGTTCTAATAGCCAATCTCTTAAAATGGAATTTCAAACCTAACTGGAATTTCAACCACTATATTCCTATTTGTTTGCCAGTAAGGAAAAAGAACCGTAAAACTACTTTTTCCTATCAACTTTAATATGGTTGCAATATTCTTACCTTTAGTACACAAATGTTACCACAATTCTAATATTTGCAGTTCTAACACTTCTCGTCTACTTAAAGACATCGGTCCTTAATGCATTTTTGTATCTGAATCTGTCTTTCTGAAAGCCATTCCTATTACTGTATCAAAGACTAAATTAATGTTATGCAGAAATCTTTGTCGTTTTAAAATAAAATTATTACTATCAAGCTTTATCGACTCTTCAGCAATTAAAGCATTATTTTTGAGATAATGTATTATTCATCATAAGTTAATTTAATGATACTCCTTAATTCTTTCCATTCTTAAACAGAAAAGCAGAAATCAGGGTTCCAGAGAGTTTGCAAAAAGCAAAGGATGCAGCTGCTTACAGGTAGTCATAAGTAACAGAAAATGTAGCAAAACGCACCACCACCAAGGAGCAACCGAAAAAGAATAAAGCATACAGCTAATTTGTCTTTACACCTCGCCCTCAAAAACAGATTCTGTAAGGCACTAAGGATTTCAGATGAGCGTAGAAAGACGCTGTCTTGCCTATAGATTCCTCCGGCAGCTGTATCAAATCTGGAATTGGAAGCTGGCTCTCTGATCCAGGACGTCAGGAGTGACACACAACAGCCTACCGACCTCATTTCCATGGCTCTGCTGACCAGCCTAAATAAATAACTTTAATTTTGGAGCACATAATCTAACCCAGGTAACAGAGAGGAAGGAGGAAGGGGCAGTGTACACAAAGATGTCCGCTGGTGTTTGACATGTAAATACTAAAACTGCCTACTGAGTTCAGAAACGTCTTCTCAGACTCAATCTGATGTCACAGCACAAGGCCACCCGCTACGGCCACAATTAAAATAACTAGACGCTCTCTATTCCTCTAATGCCCACAAAGGGGACGGATCCTTGGGAGCCTTTTCGCACCAGGAAATCATTTATTTGCCTTTAACAATTTCCCTGTTTCCTAATTACAGCACAACACAACTGCTCAAGTTTTAGAAGAAGGGACGGCAAGACCGCCAGCGTCAGACAGCGAGTTTGAACAGCGTCAGGAAAAGCAGCAAGCCCGCCATCAAAGCTCAATATTCAGATGGCCTTTTCGATGGCTAAGTGGATTTTAAAATAATAGCACGGAGCTTTCCTTCGTATGGGAGGGAGGGGAGGAGAGGGAGAAATTCTCAGGGTTTCTTTGGAATGTTGCTTGGTCGGGTTTGTTAGTACACCAACACTCCGATTCTGAGCCGAACAGTCCCGTTTAAGATGCCCCGTAAGCTCCCAAGAAAAATACAAAGTAACCGGACTGTGCTTCCCCTACAGCTGCAAGCCGGGAGCCCGGCCCCAGCAGCCTGGCGGAGCTGGCCCTGCAGGAGAGGGTCGGGCCGAACCGCTCCACAGCCTCCCAAGCATGCAGAAGCCTGGGCGCTGGGGGGGAGGGGGGAACAATTATTTCTCTTTCCTAGCCATAAAGAGTGACCGGTCTAGCATGCTCTTGCCATTTTGCCAGGGCCCAAAAAACAAGTCAAACCTGATAGTTAATATTTTAATGCTTAAAAACACTTGTAGATCTGATCGACTCCCGTCCTGCAAGCCCTCGGCCATTAGCACCGAATCCACGGCTGCTGAACAGTGAATGCATGATTTCAAATTACTATCTCGAGTTACCGAAAAAGAAAAAACAAAAAGGTAGTGTGTGTAAATAAGGGGTAAGGAACCAAACCAGAGAAGGTGCAAAATGACAATCCCGGGAAGCCGGGCACGAACACGTCTTGCGTCCAGAGACTGTACTCATGATTTTCAGAGGGAGGGAGAGATGGGGAGGAGGGGGTTCAGGGTGAGGGCAGGGGGCAGAGGCCGGTGGGGTGCAGGGATGAGCCGTATTAACAAATGTCAGGGGTGGGCGCGGGACGCTCGCTGCAGCAAGCGCCCCTGGAGCCTGGCACCCCGCGCAGCCCTGGGGCCCCCCAAGTTGGGTGGCCGGCGATCAGCGGCCCACTCCCTTAAGGGAGGGGCGCCCCTGGCCTCCCTCGCCCCCTGCACCCCCTTGGGCCCGCACACCCTGGTCTCTGGCCCCAAGGCCCACTCAGGGCCTACTCGGAAGCTGGCGAGCGCAGCCCCCGCTATACACCCCAAGGCGCCAAAATTCCCTAAAAATACATCAAGTCCACTCGGAGGAGGCCATCCAGTTGCACACAAACCAAGAACCCGGGCCACAAGGGCCTCACCGCCCCGCACAGCCCTGCCGCCCCGCGAGGCCCGAGAGAGCCCGCAGCCAGTGCGCCGGACGCGGAGCCCGCCAAGGCGCCCAGGGCGCTCGCGGCCCTTTGGGGTTGCCAAAAAATAGGTCATGTTAGAGCCCCCAAGTTTGCGGTGGGACCAGTCTGGGAAGTTTGACCTTCCAGGGAAAGGGGGAAGGAGGGCCAAGAGCCAGTGACCGCCACTAGAAAGCTAAATAAACAGCCGCCCGAAAGAGAAAGCCGAAGCGCCTCTGCAGGGCCCCCGGCTCTGCGCGCTCGCCAGCTCTCAAGTCCAGCGCCTGGAGGAAAATCCACTCTACCCGCGCGCCGGGCGCAGCCCAGCCGCTCAGTGCCCGGCAGCGGCAGCCAAGGGGTTAACCGGGGAAAGCCCAAGACGCCAAAGAGGGAAGGAAGAGAGAGAGAGAGAGAGAGTGTGAGGGAGAGAGGGAGCAAAGAAAGAGCCACACAGTCATCTTCCCAGGGTGAAGAAACAACCACCACCATCACCAAAGGGGGAGGGGGGAATCAGCGCAAAAAAAAAAAGTTCTTCGGATTTATTTCCCCCCCCAACAAAGCCCTGCTTGGAAAGAAAGGTCTCCCCAACATCACGAGGCAGCGAACTGAAAGCAAGAACATGGCGAAGTGCAAACAAATCCAGTCCACAAAAGGCAGAAAAGTTTGGAGAGTTTCGGGCTGCCTGGGCCACGAGCGGGGGAGGGGAGGGAGGAGGCGGGGGGGCGGGGAGGGGGCAGGGCAGGGGCCGCATGCTGGGCCGGGCGGGCGGCGCGGGCGGGCGGGCAGCGGGCGGGGGCCGCGCGCGGAGGCACTTACGGTTCGGGCGGTGGGCGAGAGCGATCCGTTGGGGAGGTAGGGGCTCGTCAGGTCGGGGATCATGATGAAGGGGTAGCCGGGATACGGTGGCCCCTTAAAGAGCCCTCCATCTTGCCTCTTGGCCGCTAACATGGCGGGGCGGCGAGGGGACGGCGACAGCCGCGCGGAGCGGGAGAGAGGAGGAGAAACTTTTTAGAAAGTGCCCCGCGGGGCCGGGCGCCCCGGCAGGGCCGGCGCACGGCCGGGCCGAGCGGGGCGC
>JAQIFY010005580.1:0-10941 GCA_028533085.1 Varecia variegata | reverse complement strand
GGCATTCTTTAGGTATTCTGAAAGCAAATTCTTTATCAGGTATATGTTTTGCAGATACTTTCTTTCATCTATGGCTTGCCTTTTATTTTTCACGGTATCTTGAGACACTTGTAGCTTGAATAATAGGTTGGATGGGAACACTTTTAATTGAGATAGCAGACACAGAAGCAAGAACAAGTTTGGGAGGGTAAGAGTATGAATTTATTTTGGCTTTATGAAGTGTAAAGTGCTTCAGTGAATCATCTCTGACCAGGCACATAAAAATAGGGGTCTGTTGCTGAGAAGCAAGATTATTTAGGGCTTGAGATACAGATTTAGAAGTCATCTGCGAACACTTGGTGATCTAAATCATGAAAACGAATGAAATAACCTAGGGAGAACATGTGGAAATAGCGCAAACTGCTTTCTGTCTTTGGGTTTTATCTCTTTCTCTATAATATTAGCTGTCCACTAACAGCTGTCCACTGTCCACTGTTCTCTATAATATTAGCTGTCCACTAACAACCACTTCTGCAAGTGGTTGTCAGACAGGTAGTATTTATCTCTAGGAGATCTCTTACTCTTTGGTGAGAAGCAGATTATGGAGGTAGTTGTATGGAAAACTGGGAGAATATATTCTTTTTATTTATTTTTTAGACACAAGGTCTCACTCTGTTGCCAGGCTGGAATGCAGTGGTGTGATTGTAGCTCACTCTTGTAGTCTCAACTCTTGGGCTCAAGTGATCCTCCCATCTCAGCTTCCCAAGTAGCTAGGACTACAGGTGTATACCACCACGCCCAGCTAATTTTTTAAATTTTTTGTAGAGACAGAGCCTTGCTATGTTGCCCAGGCTGCTCTCAAACTCCTGGCCTCAAGTATGAGAGAACATTTTCTAATCTACGCTGAAGCTCGGAACTATACTCTAGTTACTATAGAGCTTCTTTGTGACTATTTGCCTCAGCAATATCCCTGCTGCAAATGCAGTGGTTTTGGTAAAGCTGTTTCTTGTAGCATGTGTCAGTGAAAACTTAGGGCATAATGCCAAAATTCAATTCTGTGAAAGATTCTGGAGGAGCCAAGATAGTGTGGTCAAAGTGTGGAGCATTTTCATGGTAATATTTTATTCAAGAATAAAACCTAGAAGAGTCAAGCAGTGATTTTCAATGATGTTCAAAAAGAGTCCAAATGTTCCTTGGGACAAATTCAAGGGCCACCTATAGGGTGGAGTGTCAGGAATAGCCAGAGGGAGGTTAACCAGGCTAACTTCTAAGGCTGTGCTTATACTTTTATGTAGGTATGTATATATGTATGTATGTATATTTTTCATACGGAAAATTTCAAATACAGACAAACTTACAATGCTAAAATGAACCTGAATTGTTCATCACCAGCTTCAACAATTATCGACAATTATTGTTTCATCTTTACAGACCCAGCTCCACCTGAAGCATATATCATATTAATCTGTAAATATTTCAGTTTTCTTGAAAGATAAGGATTCTTTTAGAACACATAACCACAATACCATTAATAGTAACTTAAAAATTAACAATATTCACTTAATATCATCAAATATCAATGTTTAGATTTCCATAGTTGGCTAATCATTTAAAAAACATAATGTTTGTTCATATCGGGATCCATATAATGTTCGTAATTTGCAATCAGTTGATTAGCTCTTAAGTCTTTTTTTAATCTATGGTATTTCTACTCCTTCTTTTTTTTCCTGTGCTGATTATTTGTTGAAGAAAGTATGTTTGTTATTAAGAGTTTCCCGGCCGGGCGCGGTGGCTCACACCTGTAATCCTAGCACTCTGGGAGGCCGAGGCGGGCAGATTGTTTGAGCTCAGGAGTTCGAGACCAGCCTGAGCAAGAGTGAGACCCCCGTCTCTACTAAAATTAGGAAGAAATTATATGGACAGCTAAAAATATATATAGACAATTTAGCTGGGCATGGTGGCGCATGCCTGTAGTCCCAGCTACTCGGGAGGCTGAGGCAGGAGGATTGCTTGAGCACAGGAGTTGGAGGTTGCTGTGAGCGAGGCTGATGCCACGGCACTCTAGCCTGGGCAACAGAGTGAGACTCTGTCAAAAAAAAAAAAAGAGTTTCCCAAAGTCTGAAATTTCAAATTTTTAAAAAGTTGAGGTATAATTTTCATAGGTAAAATTCACCTATTTTAGTGTACAGCTCTGTGAATTTTGACAAATGCAGTTGTGTAAATACCACTGCAATCATAGTATAGAACAGTTCCATCACTCTCCCAAATTCTCTTCTGTCTCCACTAATCAATTGACAACCACTGAACAGTTTTTCCGGTCTCAGTTTTGCTGACTTTATCTAATGGTATTATAATCATTTAGCATGGTTCTCTAGTTAAAGTTAATTTTTTTTTAAAAATACTTCATAGGCATGGTATGTACTTTCATTAAGGCTTCTCTTTCTCTCTCTCTCTCTTTGGATGTTAGGAACCCATAGTAATCAGTGTCTACATGTATAATTTCATTAGAGGTTACAAATGTTGATTTTCATTCTTTCATTCCTTCATTATTAGCTGGAATACTTCCAGAAAGAGAAGTTTCCCTTGTTGACTTAAAACATTTTTTGTATTTTATTTTTAAAATTAACATACAGTGAAATTGATTTTTGTGTATATAATTCCATGAAATTGAACACATGTATAGACTCATATAACCACCACTGCAGTAAGAGTATAGAACATTTCTATTTCCCAGAAAAACTTGCTGTGCTGTCCTGTTGCAGTCACATTCTCCTGGCACCCCCAGCCTCCTCGCAACTGATCTGTACTCCTTCCCTGCATTGATTATTTGGTGCAGTTTGTAAAAGGAAAAGCAGGATAAATGCTTGTTTTTCCCTCTTTGTTTACCAGTTTTCAGTATGAGTTGGTTCTCCAGCATCTTCTAAAGGTGACTGGCTTTCTTTGTTTCTTTTTTGTTTTCTTAATGTTATTATCAACTCATGGATTTAAACATATTCAATGTGTTTTAATCATTATAATTATTTTTCTTATTGATGTTCATGTTGACCTAGCTCCTGGGTCCTTTTGACAGATTCTGATAGATGGCGGTAGCTTCCCTGCCTCCTGGTTCTATAAGATATTCCAGGCCCATCTTGTATGTTTTCTGCTCAGACCTGGAATCAGCCATTTCTCCAAGGAGAAATGTTCTTCTAACATCGAATGATGTTTTATATTCTTCTGTTTTATATCTTCAGAGTCTATTTGTGTAGGATTTTATTTGAAAGAAAGGATTATATAATCTAAAAGTAGTTTTGAAAGCAGCAAATCTAGAAGAATGGATTTATACTATGTCTTTCAATAATTTTTCATAAATATAGTTTCTCTTATTTAGGTTTTTGATAAAAGTTGAGCACTCAGTAGGAGTTGTATTTTTGGATAAAATCCTGAAATATAGGTAATTCATGATGTTAATTATGGCTGGATCTGTTGAGAGATGAAGTGACCAGGTGGTAGGATTGAATTTTTTCTTTTTTATGGAAATTGTGGATCCCTAAAAGGATGGCTTTCCAAAAAGACTGGGATTTTTCTTGGGAGGGGCATTCAGATATACGTGGATATGTAACTAATTGCTTAATGTTCTATACATTAAGAGAGTATAGCCTGGAAAAATTTTGGAGTAATATATTACTGATGGAAAAATCTTAATGTTTTGATGAAGCAGCTTGTTTGGAACCTTCTTTGAAACCACCAAGATTACTTGTCAGAAGATATCCATAGGTTAGCAAATTAATTGCCCATATAGCAAGTATGAATCTTACTTCACTAGATCAGATAAACAAGAAATATTACATTTTAATCTCTTTAAATGAAATCCTACTCTGCGGCTACCTCCTCTTCCCCACTTCTACCAAACTGATGAGAAATTCAATCTTAGTGATTAAAAATGGGTATCCACCCTTAAGGTTATATAAGAATTGGAGAGGCTTTTGAGGAACCAGGAGAAGAGTGGCAGGTTAGTTTTCAGTCCGTGGAGGCTATGACTGGTTGGCATATTGTCTAAGAGGGTATGGGTCCTTGAAGCTTGGTGGCTCTAATGGTTATGGCCAATCTCAGGCACAAGATTCCATTGCCATTCTAGCGTGGGGATTCTGGTGTCCAGGTTTCAGCTTTCCTTGGTACAACACGTGCCCCTTTCTCCCTAAGGACTTGCTGTTTATCTGGAGCACTGCTAGGCAGTGGAGTTGCAAGGCCCCTCTTTTTGTGGGTCCCTAAGGAACTCCTTCCCCTTCCCAGATAAATCACTCCCTTTTTTCTTCTTCTTTCTACTTTTCTCTCCTCAAAGGCATTCATCTTTCCACCCTTTCCTCAGCATGATCTCCTCAAGGAGTTCACATTTTTAGAAAACAAACCCAAACCTCCCTTGAGGCAAGGAAGCAAATAGGACTGTCAACTTGGGGATTGGGACTACAGTGAGAATAAAACATCCATTGATGTCTTAATACCTTACCCAGCTACTGTTTTTCCTCAATAATTCTTTTAGTCCCTGTGGTGGTTTTAAAGATCTGTCCACATATAAATTCTTTGATTCTCCTTTCTTTAAAAGATGGAGCTTCTCCTCCCCTTGCATGTGGGCTGGACTTAGCGACTCACTTCTAGTGAATATAATACAGCAGAAGTGAGGAGATGTCACTTCCAAGATTGGGTTTTAAAAAGACTCTCACTTCTGTCTTGGATGTGTTTTCTCTCTCTCTCTCTCTTTCTCCCCCCTCCTTCTCTCCCCTCGCTCTGGGGCGGGGTGGGGGGTGACTGCCTTGATGAGGCAGCCCTGGACAGGGGGAAGCCAGTTGCCATGTTGTGAGGATGACTCAGGCCATGTGGTGAGGAAGTGAGGCGTGCCAGCAACCACAAGAGTGAACTTGGATGTGGATCTTCTGAGGCCTGCTGGCAGCCGCATGAATGGCTCACATGAGTGAGCTTGGAAGGGGCTCCTCCTGCTCTAGTTGAGCCTTGAGGTGACTATGGCCCTGGCGAGCAGCTTGACTCATTGTCCTGGCTTCGTGAGTTACATGAGCCTGTGATTTTCCTCGGAGAGTCTGCTTTCTTCTGGCACTGGCTTCATTCTACCCAAGAGGTTCAATGTCCAGCTAAGCTTTCTCTCATTTTCTCATTCCAGATTGGTTTCTGATGGACAGAGAGAGAGAGAGAGTGTGTGTGTATGTGTATGTATGAGAGAAAGAGAATGTGTGTGTGTGTGTTGGAAGCAGCTGCCTTTTGGTTTCAACTGAATCTCAAGCCATGTACTCTTCATCTTCAGCATAATTGCTCTTCCTGGTGTCTTGCCCTGCAGATTGAGAGATCTGCTCTGCTCATGTTTGCCCCTGTTAAGGAAAGAACTAGTTGTCCAGTGAAGAGTCAGTTTTCCTCTGCCTGCTACATGCCACCAGGTGTTAAACTCTTTTTCAACACCTTCTCGGCTGTCTGGGAAGAGAGGGCAAATCAGAGTCAAGTCAGCTATGATGGTTAATTTTATGTGTCAACTTGACTGGGCCACTGGGTGCCCAGACATTTGGCCAAACATTATTCTAGATTTGTTTGTGAAGGTGTTTCTGGATGAGATTAATATTCGAATAGGTAGGCTGAGTAAAGCAGATTGCCCTCCCTAACATGAGTGGGCCTCGCCCAATCATTTGAAAACCGACTAGAACAAAAAGACTGAGCAAGAGGGAACTTCTCCTACACAACTGCTTGAGCTGAGAAATCAGTCTTTTCCTGCCTTTGGACTCTAACCAAAATCTTAGCTCTTGAGCCTGCTGGCTCTTGTACTGGAACTTACACCATTGATTTTCTTCGTTCTCAGGCCTTGGGACTTGGACTGGAACTAAACCATAGGCTCTCCTGGGTCTCCAGCTTGCTGATTGCCAATCTTGGGACTTCTTAGCTTCCGTAATTGCATAAGCCAATTCCTTATAATAGAGCTATATCATCTATATTTATTAATATATCTATATCCCTTCTGTTGGTTCTGTTTCTCTGGAGAACCCTGACTAATATAAGAGCCTAGTCTTTTATTGCCTTACTTTGCCAGGTTTTCCAAAGTGCTCTTAAACCTGTCAGAGCTTCTGCATTACTAGCTTGGGTTCTTTGCATTGATGCAGTTTGTCATGAAATGGCCATCTTTACGACAAGCTAAGCAAAAGGAGGGTACTTGGGTTTTCATAAACTTGGCAGCTGTTTTGGAAACATTTGACTCTATGCCTAGGTACCACTGTTTGTATTCTTGTTTTACAGTCAGGTTTCTTTCTCCTGTGCTCTCTCTCCATATATTCCATGGGCCTTGAAAACACATATGCTTGTTTGGCAGTGTCCTGGGAGTTCTTCTCTGGATGGGGAATGCATGTTGAAGGTGCTCACACGTGGTTTCCCACAAGCCTGCAAAGTAGCCATTAGGACTTTTAAACTATTGTGATAATTTCCAGACTATAGTTATCATGTATAAATTTTCAGAGAACAACTGCCAAAAGTAAAGATTTTAGATTTAAAATAGTTTTCATTAGCCTGTCTTTCTGACAACAGATAAGCAAGCCATTTTTCTGTTGCGATAACTCCTGGCTGGTGATAATATAATTGTCATTAACAAGTAAGAGGATTCTTACTTTCTTATAAAATAGGAATATGCACCTATATTGTCCAAAACCAGTTTTAAATCATTAAGACATAAGTTAAAAAGAAGGGCAAAATGTTTTTAATAATTTATAAGAGAATTATAGAATGTGTGTTGAACGAGATAAGTTATTGAGTCCAACCACAAGCAGAGTAGGAGAAATCCTATTGTAACATACCTGAAAATGAAGTCCTAGAAAATTTTTCCATCTCAGTCTTTTCGAATATAGCTTACTCACATATTTACCAATGACTGTCATGTATTTAGTGCTTCCTAAGAATTTCATCCAAATCCAATGTCTCATGTACCTACTATTATATTAATATATAAAGGCCCTTATGACAAAATACAAATAACATTTAGTAGGGGTGTTGATGAATTTGTGGTACTTCTGTCATTGGTTTTTCTCAAAAACCAGATGATAAAAATCAAAATTGTCATATGGATGTCCACAGGATTTTTACTCTTGAAAAGAGATTCTTACACTCAGAAATGTTGGAAACCACTGGATTAAACGATCTCTGGAGCCATTTCTATCTCTTATATGTGGGAAAAGGACTGCAGCTTAAGTGTGGAGTCTTTGTAGAAGAATGTGTTCAGAAACCATATAATACAGTGTGCTGGTGAATTCTCCAGAGCTTGGGCAGGTTTCTAGTCACTCCTTTTCTTTTTCTTTCTTTCTTTTTTTTTTTTTTTCCTTACATGCCTCAGGGGTTTGATTCATCTTTTTTCCAACATCCATTATGTAATCTATTGTTCTCTCTGCCCATAAACGGCTCTTTGAAACAGGATACAGGTGCCTCAGCTTTTCCTTTACCTTGTTAACTCTGAAAGTATTTGACACAATTTCGTTTTTAAGGGTTTTTACTGCTAATAACAACAGAGAATGAAATGAATGAGGAAAAATTTGTGCATTTTAGAATTTTACTAAAAATAAGAGATTTTCTTGACCTTCCTTGAAATGTAAATGCAAAAAATCTCAGTTTTCTAGTAGTTGCTAAAATAATGGCAAAATAGACTAAAGTGATGTCAAAAGTTTCTTCCAATTCAGTATGTTTAATTTGGATTACTCATTTTCTTTATTTTATCACTCTTTTCCTCTGGGACATACCTAACCATCCTTTCTCCTCTTTTTCTCTATTGTTTGACTCTAATTACTTGTGGGTCATTGAATTTATTTCATCACAAGAAAGGAGAAACTCCAGGTTATTGTTTTTAATCTCTTTATCCCTTGTTTTTTTTTATAGGAAAAGTCTATTTAATAAAAACCAATGAACATTATTAGCAAAAAGTCAACTTTGATATTATGTATTCTAATATATAACCATTCTGTTGGTATGACAGATTGTATTTCCCAAAGATGTCTTCAACAGTATCTTTCTTTCTACATGTTTTACTTGTGGCCACAATGTTATCTTTTAACACTCCTCCCATGTAGTAATGAGGTCTGTGTCTTACTCTTTTAACCATAGCAGACCTTTGTAACTGCCTTCCACCAATAGAGTGTGGGTCAAATGACACTATATTACTTTTGGGGCTGGGTCATAAAAATGCCATATACTTCTACCTTTCTCTCTTGAGACACCCACTTTTGCAACTTAACTACTGTGCTATGCTGTGAGGAGCCCAAGAAACCAGGAGATGCCTGTGTAAGAGAGAAACTGAAGCTTCTGACCCTCAGCCCCAGCTGAGCTCCCAGCCAATATCCGGTATCAGCTTGCCAGCCTTGTGAGTGAGCTGTCCTAAAAGCAGATCCCCAGCAAAATGCCCCAGTGGGTGCCTATGTAGAGCAGAGATGAGCTGTCCCTGTGAAGCCCTACCCTAATTGCAGATTCATGAGCACAATAAAGGTTGCTTTAAGCCACTAAGTTACACAGCAGTAGATAACTGGATTGGTATTCCATTTTGCCCGAGTTTACAGTAGAGATTATACTATATGTTGAACTGCCTCAAGTGTAAGAACAAGACGGATTTCCACCTTCAGGAGCACTGTTAGTTTCACAAGAGAAGAAAAATGGATTGCTTCCTCTTCCCTTAGAGATTCTTATCTCATTGACTTTCATTTTTACATAGTTATTAAATTGTTTTTGTTTTTGTTTTTTAACCAACAAGTAGTACAAAACAAGAAAGCAAACATTGGACAATAACATCCCTGCCTAGATAATTCCATTTTCATATACTTCTAGTTTAGGATTGTGTGCATGTTCATAATAGACAGTGACTTTGGAATGATTCAAGCCAGGTGTGTGACCTTGGAAGACAGCATCCTCTTTGTAAATCAGTTTATTCATCTATAAAATGGTATCTACCTCATAGATTTCTTGTGAGACTTCAATTATATGTACATATAAAGTGTTTAGGATAGGGCCTTCCACAAAATGTTGGCTATTCATTACTACTTCTGATCACCACTACTACTGCTGCTGCTACTATGCTACTATTATTTCCATTATTGTTTTTAGAATAGGGAGGGCAAAGGATAACCAGCAGAAAGGTTGCAATCTGAAATGGTAGGATGAGTAATTCCCAAGAAATTCAGGACAGAAGAATGTTGGGAAGGCTGAAGGGAATAAGAATTAATAAACATGTTTTAGATTTTTCAAGGCTTAGCATTTCACTTAAGAGGTGAAGACCATAATCACCTCTGTAAGAAAAAGGATTAAGGGGAAGGCAATGGAGAAATTTCTAAACCAGAGTGGGGATGGGCTGGTGCTAGTTTTTGGACTTCTTGATACTAAGTGGCATTTACTGATAGATTAGCAATGATGTCTCATATTATTACATTACCTGTTGTCATTATGTTTATTTTTAAACTAACAGCTTAAATTTATTGGTGGGTATTTTATATATAGTGAAGTGTATAGATCTTAAATGTTCAGTTTACTGTGTTTTTATCAATTCTTAATTTTTGAGTGTTTAGGTTGATTAGAGTATTAGCAGGCACTGAACTAAATGGAAGGAGGGCACCAAGGGAGGATAACTTTCTTCCCAGGGTGCTGCTGCTTGTTAGCAGATAAGGTTTATATTTGTTACCTCATTAGAAGGCAGGTGGTATTATTCCCGTTTACCTGTAGAGAAACGGACTCAGGAAAATAAAGTGATTTACTCACTTTACTTAGTAGTACAGCTAAGAAAAAAACACAGTTTTGTCTGGCTCTATAAAATTTTTGCTATTACTGACTAAAATAGTAACATTGAAATCATCAAGAAAAAAAACTTTGGCATAGATAATTTCTTATTATATTCTAGCAGAGGAAGACAGAAAGCAAAACCAAGAATGAATAAAAGGGAGAAAAAAGTACACACACACACATTCTCTCTCTCTCTCTCTCCCTCTCTCTCTCTCTTTATAATTTAAAAAATAAGAAGAGCAAAGAAAGGGATATCAGGAGTATTATGTAATAAAGTCTCATAAATGAAATGAAAACAGTCCTTGATGAGAATGTTCTGGTTTCAAATGCCTCATAGTTCCTCAGGCTTCTAAAACCATTATTTTCTATTTACCAATTTCAGTAACAGTGAGAGTGCAGTTTTATCAGACAGTCCTCTGCAATGATCCAGGTAATTAGGTAAAAGTAGTTATTTTCAGTGCATTTTTACTTTTAGGTATCAAAGAATATAAAGACTATTAATAAACAATGAAAAGAATTTTGTTTCTAGACAGTTCATGCTATTGCAGATCTCTTAGATACAAGATTTAAAGGCAGAAATGTCGGTGATGCTACTTTTACTGGTATAACAGAGAAGCCACATACTTGAGACTAGATGATAGATAAATAATTTGAAATGTTACTGAATGAAAAACCTCTTCAGCTGTGTAGGAATGTAGTCTTCAATTCATTCGGCGTAGAATTCCTGAAGGCCTCAGGTTTTTCTTTCTTCTCTTATTTTAGATTCCTTTATCCTTTGCAGTGTATGAAATACATTGGTGTGTTTCAAAATTGCCACCAGGTAAAGAATAAATGTAATAGGCAAAAGAGTAAATGAGAACTCAGACATTCATTTTTATAAATTCTTTTAAAAATGTTTCTTCATTTTATGGAAAATGCTAGCCCAGAAAATAGGATTATTAAGATAGATTTTCAAGTGAAAATAACCATTTGTATTCTACAGATTTTTTTTTAAAGAATCTAGATATGCCAGGTACTTTTTGAGGACTTTTAATGGATAATCTATTTGACAGTCTCAAGGATATTGAAAGCAAGAAATTGTTTTCTCTTTTTTAAAATTATTAATTAATTAACTTTATCTTAATATATTGTTGATGGTTTTATCTCTTACATTTTTCCTACTTATAAACTAGTAAAAATCTAAGAGTTTTT